>JBBPDC010037322.1:0-11974 GCA_037974485.1 Hemigrammopetersius urotaenia | reverse complement strand
GACTGCCCCCTGTAGGTAGGGAATGGAAGTCGCTTTGGATAAAAGCATCTGATAAATGCCGTAAATGTAAATGTAAAGGGGAAGGGAGGACAGGAGGGGACAGACACGGAGTCAGGGAAGAACGAAAAAGAAGGAAAAGCGAGACCGACAGCTAATATTCCGGGGATAGAGAGCGGAGTGTACGGGGAGAGGGCGAGGCGACCGTGACAATAATCCATCAGGTTGGAATTCTTTTGTCCGCGGATTCCTTTTCTCAGGGTCTAAATATGGACAATTGCAGTTAATTTGCAGTTTATGCAAAATCACACACATTTTGAACATGAATCCTGGATCTTTGCCTAATCTGCACAAATCTGCCTGGAGAGAGTGGTGGACACAGATCAAAGGGTTATAACTGTCATTGCAGTCATAGGGACACATACAATTAATGCTTGAAATTATATTGTTTTAGAAATTCAAATAATATTAACTACGAGTTTTTTTCTTATAACACAGTAATCCAACAGTAAAAACAGCAATAAAACCTGGCTAATCTTCGGTGAAGCACTTTCAGCTGCTGAATGCGTTTAAAGTGCTTTAACCACAAAGTTATCTTTTTAAATGTATGAATATACCTTATTTGTGCTTTATTGCTCTTTTGTCATGGTTTTTTCAGCGATCAATCCTATTGTAATGACATGTGCAGGATTATAAAAGGCCGGTATGTTTTTGAATACATGTGATTTTCATAAAAGACGAAGCTGTCTGATGATTGATGTGACAGGACAACAATAACACTGGAGTGGATGAGGCTGTTTTATGGTAATCACCACAAAACACACACACACACACACACACACACACACCTGCAGTTGTGAGAGAAGATTGAAGGAATCACTCTGAATCTGTAAGAACTCTTCAGTTTGGTTTAAATTAATAACTGAAATAAATGTAAGCATGTTGTTCGTTTACTTTCGCTAAGTGATGTAGGACTGTAATCTGTAGACGGGGAGCAGGGAGGTATTTCTGTCCCTCTGATGATCTCCTGCCTAATTTGCCACAGTAGAATCCGTCACGTCAATACAATGTGCTACAATGTTTTGTTAATATCGACATGCGCTACTTTTACACGACTCTCACAAGATTTGAGCACTTAGGGCTCTCCTCTGGTTCTCACACTGCCCTGAAAATGTAATGTTTCCTCATATTGCTTTGGACACTAACATGTTTGTTGATTCCAGATTAAACACTGATTCTGTAAGTGTGTAAAAGTGTTTCCATTTTGTGTGTGAAGCTTGTAACAGACATATGAACATATGTGCCCTTGTGTGCTGCATTTCTACAGTGACTCCTTCTGCCATAGAGCTGATACTGTTCAGCATCAGACATGCACCCACCAGTTACCCACTGATACGCACTTCTCGTGATGGATCTAGAACCGCCAGAAGGACTAGAGCAAGTAGGAAACTACTAAGGAAGAAGGCAACAAGGCAGGAGTGGTGCATTTGGCTATGGGTCAGTGAAGAAGGAAATGTCTGTGAATATTGATGATTAAGGGACAGATCATCTAAATCAGGCTTTGGGATCATTTGTGTGTGTGTCAGTCCAGAATTCCTCTGGTCAGAGCTATTCTGTTGTGATCTTCGATGCCTCTGAGGTGTAGAGATTTCTATAGCACAGATTAAAACGTACAAACAAGAGTGACCAACAAAAGGAAATGAACTGTTGCCTCAAACCGCATGATCAAGGGCAGCTGCTTGCTTATGTTCACAGAAACCTGGCTTCGTTCATGCATACTGGGCTCGGCTATCGGATTTTAGACTCCAGTACGAGCAGAATGAAAGTGAACATTTGTCATAAGTGAACACGCCACAGCACACGGTGTGAGCAGCACGAAACACTTCCTCTGCATTTAACCCATTCACCAAGTGAAGCAGGGGGCAGCAGGAACACGACGCTGGGGAGCAGTGTGTGGGACGGTACCTTGCTCAGGGTACCCCAGCGGTGCCTAGCGGTCTTGGGAATCGAACCCGGACTTTCTGGTCGCAGGGCTAACGCCTTAACCACTAGGCCACCAGCTGCCAACGAGGTGTGTGCGTGCGTGCGTGCGTGCGTGCGTGTGTGTGTGTGTGTGTTAACAAAAACTGGTGCACCAGCTGCTAATGGTAACTCTGCATTCACACAGTAGCATTAGCAGCTAACAGATCCGGTATCCTGATGCAGTGTTCCCCAAACACCACCAGCATGTGAAGTGTGCTACTAGAGGAGCCAACACACTAGATAAAGTCTACTCAAACATCCAGCTAGAATGCAGAGCTAAACCACTTCCACGCCTGGCCCAGTGCTGACGATTCCTGCATACACCTCTCTCTGCAAACCTGCTCATACTATCACAAGATCCAACCCAACCTGGCCTGAACACCCAGACCTGGAACTTTACACCGTGTATTGAGCTATTCGAACCAGAAGCCCTGCATTACGAGAGGTTCGGCAGCTGCTAAAGGAGAACACCGCCTTCAAGCCTGGCAATAGACCCCCTACAGTGTGGCATGAACTAATCTGAAGAGAGGCATCAGATTAGTTCATCAGAGGCACTACAGGAGGAAGATTGAGGAGCACCTGGACAGTAATAACATCAGGCAGGTTTGGCATGGAGTCTAGCACATAACAAACTACAGGACCAGTAATGAAGCTATTGGAGGTATAGCAGAGGAGCTGAACCACTTCTTTGCATGGTTTGAGGTGGAAATACCAGAGGCAGCTTGCCACAGCAGCCCACAACAACATCATGCCCATGTAGGGTAAGATATGAGGTAAGACGCTCACTCCAGGTTGTCAGTTCCAGGAAGGCGGCGGGTCCTGATGGCATTCCTGGACGTGTGCAGAGCAGCTGGCCTGGATCTTTACAAACATCTTCAACCTTTCACTCTCCTCAGAGATTGGTGTGTAAGCTGTTAACCCTGGGACTCCCACATTCCACCTGTCTATGGATTAAGGACTTGACAGAACGCCCCTGCATCTCCTCAGCCGTCAGCATCAGCCCCAGCTCCCCCCCAGGGAGTCCTCTGCTCCTCTCTCTGCACACACACGATCCACCCACCACAGCAAAACCATCATCAGATTCGCAGACGACACCACTGTAGTAGGGCTGATCTCTGGGGAGTCCATCTACCGATGAAGTGGAGGCTGACAGTGTGGTGCACAGACAGCAACCCGCTCCTGAGCACAACCAACACCAAGAAGATCGTTGTGGATTTCAGGAAAAAGAAAACGGACATTAAACGACTTCGCGTCAGAGGGGACAGCGTGGAAACGGTGTCAGACTTTCGCCGTCTGGGAGTTCACATCATGGAGGACCTGTCCTGGGGTGTGAACACTGAGAGTCCTCAGGAAAACAGCATCCCACAAAAACTGCTGGAGTCCTTCTATCGCTGTCCATCGAGAGCGTCCTGTGCTGCTGTCTGTGTGTGTGGCACAGAGATAATCACTTCAGTCGATCGTAAAGAACGCCCAGGAGATCATCAGCTGTCTTTTCGCCTCTTTGTATGAACTGCACGGCTCTCGCTCTCTCAGAAATAGAGGAGAACATCCTAAAAGACTCCTCACACCCCCTCATGACTCATTCCCAATGCTGACATCAGGCAAAAGATACAGGAGCTAAAACACAACGACTAACCGACTGAACAGCAGTTTCTACCCTGTCGCTATCAGGGCACTGAGTCACACCTAATTACCTTCATACCACCTGAGTGCAATAGATCTCATGCAATATACTTTTTATGTAATAAGTGTTTATGCTGGATGACTTTTTTGTTCTTCCTCATTTCTTATTTTATCCTTTTGATATTACATTTAAATATATATATTTACATCTATCTAAATATACGTTTTCCATTTTTGTTTTTAATCTTATTTTATTTGATTCAGAATTTAGTTGCATCTGTTACAATGACGGTAAAGATATTCTGATTCTGATACCGAAATAATAGTGACCTCAAATTCCACACAGAATAAAAAAGGAAGGGCGTAAGATCAGTTAGAACAAATTCAAAATATAAGATATAGTATATTAAATATAAAAGAACAGATAAAAGTGCCTGATTTCTTTCATAAATCCTTTTAAAACTGGAAACAGTCAGATCCGAGCACAACTAGGTGAACAGCTTCTGCAGATCTAAGAGACCTTCCAGTCTAATGTTCACCAAACAACTCAGTTTAGGGCCCAAACCAGTGAGAGGCTTCTAAACAATTAGCAAATGTTTGAATTCAGTTCTGTGTCTGAAAGTTGGGATGAGCGACTGGCGTCACGTGCGATATTGGTTTTGGTTAGAACTCTAGCTGTAACTGTCTTGGTCTGTTTGGGGTTTCTCCAGATCGAGTTTTAATTGAATATCTCTGAACTAGCTGTTCTTAAAACACCCTGATGCTGATTTAGTTACACAAAGGTTAAACCGAGGTGTTTTGTGTATGTGGTCCGACGAATGCGCATCGGTTTTCAGTCTCCACTGCGCAAATGGGTTCCTAATCTGAGTAACTTCATACTGGATCTCTCAGTACCACCACTCAGGAAAGGAAAAGCTTAAAAAGAAAAATAATTATGACGTTTTAAAATAGGGTTCCTGCAGGTTCGCGGAGCCTCGCTTCTGCACCAATCAAAATTCAGTCAGAGCACGTCTGCTCTCAGGGCTTCTGTCACTGCGTGCCCCGCCCCGTCCCCCTCGAACTTCACGCCCCGCCCCCTCGCCTGGTACGAGACCTGTACACCAGTCCAGAGAGGAGTGATCTGCCCCTGTGGTCCTGGGTTCTGTCTGTAACGCTGTGAGGAAAATCCCCAGCTGAGTGAGATGCAGTTTAAACAATCTCGCCTTTCCGTTCCACATATCCGAGACTGCTTTTAATCACCTGACAGCCACAAAAGCAAATACAGGCCCCTGCCAGCGTGCCCTCCTCAGTGGCAAAAAAGCAGACACACCCTTCATACTAGAATGTTGATTTTGGTGTCAAATAATCCGCACTAGACCTGTAATTTAATTTAGGTTAAATGTTAGTTTTGCACTTCCAGCAGCGTTGCAGTGTTCAAAAGTAAAGTTAAAAGAAAATCTATCTTTGTGCACGTGCACCCGGGGGTCCGCGCAATGTGGGGGAAGGGGCGCATTTGGGTGCCTACCGATTAATTAATGTATGGAGCTCATTACAGTACTACAGCAAAAACAACATGTCAACCCCTGGCATGATTATTAAGGCTAATCTTTTATCTCAAATTCTGTATCGTGTCCTGTCCAGGGTACGGGGAGACGTGTGTTTAGGTTTTTCTTTTGTTTTTGTGTGTTGTTTCCTGACTGCTTCACATTTGGCTGCAAAGAACCCCAAAGCATCAGCAAAAAAGCACTGATGCAATCCTGAGGTCACCATACCAGGCACGTAGGGCTCAGCCTGTGCAGAGCACGTGCCCTTTTTGTAATCACACTCGGAAGTGCCCTTTTTTGGGGGATTTGTTTTGTTTTTGGTTTTTTTAATAAATAAATGCTATTGGTAACCCTGTACGTCTGTTTGTCTTTAAATATTTAACCAACTAAAGGCATTAAAAAGCGTCTCTTAGAACCACTCAAACTGTCAGTCAAACTTCACAACTCCGCCCCCTGAGCGCCGCAAACTTACAATGTAGCGCATCAGAAGCAGATAAACGCTAGTATATAAAGGTTCATATAATGCACCGGTCACTGGTGTGATGTTGACGTAATGTGATGTCGTCGTTTTAATGGACGACTTGCACACATTATATTTATTTTTATTTATTTATTTATTTTATTTATTTGGTGGTGGAGGGGGGGGGCTTTTTTCAGCACATACCCCTCAAAAGGTCTGTGCACGGCCCTGATACCAGGCACCCTCCACTCCCTGATTGCGCTTGGGCAGCCCTGGAAATACCCACTGGCCTTGAGCTTAACTTATTGCCAAGACCAAAGACGTAACTCTCAATATGGTTATCAAAGTGAAGTATACAGAGAGATGAAACAGCAAAGCTCAGGTTTCACAGTGTACGCATAGACATAAGATACTTTACGACATACAGAACCGTGCAAATAAAGAAACATAAATAAGTTATGACCATAACTAACCCAAATAAGGTTTGACCAAATCTGCCCTGAGTGTGTGAACAGCTCTGTACTATAAATATAAATGTAAGTAAAATGTGCAATGATTTCTCCCCCCGTCAGGATGGCGACCAGCACCTTGCTCTCCATGTGGACTCCTTGTGTCTTTGTGTCAACAGTATCAGAGCTGTGGAGAAAGGTTTTCTGGTCTAGGAGGGCAGTGTACACCCTTTTGTTGCTGTAGGGCTGCCTGTACCTTGTCCTCTGTTGTTGTAACTGTAGTAGATTTTCCCTGAAAAATGTTTTAAAAAGTCAGACGAGTTGGTTCTAAAGTCTCAGTAACTGCACCACTCCTGTTATAATGCAGGATTGTAAAGGTATTGTTTTTCCTGTAGAGAGTATGGTATGTTTTTGAATGTGTGTAGTTTGCATGAGAGAAAAAGCTTTATGCTGATTGATGTGACGGCACAACAAAAATACTGGTTGATGGTGGATTGGTTTCAAAGTAATCACCACACACACACACACACACACACACACACACACACACACACCTGCTGCTGTGACAGAAGGATGAAGGACTCACATTGAATCTGTAAGAATTTTTCTGTTTTCAGTCTGGAAACTTTGACAGACAAATGTAAACATGTTTATTTGTGTTTGTTTGCTTATTCAGTCTCTGTGTGTGTGTGTGTGATGTAGGACTGTATTTTGTAGATTGTTTTGTCCTTCTGAAAAGCTCTTGCATCGTCTGGCTTAGTAGCATCTGTAACAACATTAAAATGAGCCAAAATTCCCATAAATCTACTATTTACTGATATTAATATCTGTAATTACAGCGCTTACTCAGCAGCGCTTACTCAGCAGCGCTTACTCAGCACGCTGTTACCATCAGCAATGAACTGTAACGATGGCAGCTAAGACTTCAGCTTAAGTCATAAACATCAAAACATCTTCGTGATAATGGTAATGATCATTTAAAAATTGTCGCAGCCCACTGTAACGGCCCATTTTTTAAAAAAAAACTTGCTGACTTGAATTTTTGCTGACCTGACTTGAACTGTGGTGGCAAATAGAACCAGACGCCAAGCCCCCAGTGAACCTTCACGTCTCTCTGAGCGTTTATATGGAAGTTGACGAGGGAAAAATATCTAAACTAAATGAGTTTCTTATTTTGTCTCACGATGCTTCGCGTACGGCTTAGTTTTAGGTCAAAAGTTTCTTCAAACTCTGGTAAAATGAACCAAGTCTCATGAGTTTTCGTGAAGCCATCATGATATACAATGTAATCAAAATATGTGCTAATATCATGCTTTAGGGCTTTATTCTGTGCTAGGATAACGCTTCACTACCGTTTGTGTTTTAATGCGCACTGCGTAACATCACCAGTATCAGCGGTAACCGGTAACGGAGGGACAGTCGGAGTTGATTCCTTATCGATTTTGTTTGCAAAATGGTTGAAACAGGTAGAAATGCAGTGAGACGGATGAAGTCCCTAACCCTTACCCTAACCCTAACAGTCACCGGATTGGCACAGATACTGGAGGTGTAGCGCTGAAGCGCTGTCCTGGCATTAAAAAGTGAAGCGTTGTCCTGGCATGAAAAAAAAGTGTGATCGCAGCATGTGTTTTGGTTACATTGATATTTGATATGATAGCTGCACGAAAAGTCGTGAGGTTGGGTTGGGTTGGGTAAATGTCTCGGGTGCAGGCACTGCATTAATAACCACTGTGACTAAGCCTCTTCTGGTATGGCATGGCCACATTCAGATGCCTGCCATCTTTCATGTCCACGTATCAGGTTTAGTAGTTTATGACACTCCTGGGGAACAAGTTCCACACCTAGTTTTTTAACTCCGCCCATGCAACCACAAGGCCCTACTGCGACAAACGAAGAAACACCATGGAACCCACGCCAGAGTCCAAAACAGACTGAGAAAATGAGCTCATCACCCTCCACTGCCCAGCATTCCACTCACAAACGTTCAGTCACTCAGAGCAACATGAGGGACTGCAACATTCGGTGTTTCACTGAGACATGGCTGACACCCATGTGCCATTTCATCATTGTTGGACTCTTTCACCAGGTTCTGCATAGACCTACAGCAAAGGCTAACAAATCAAAAGGTGGGGGTGAACATTTTGTGGTCTGAAACAAAGAGAGTTTCTCTCTCACTGCTGCTTGCCTTATCTGGAGTCGGGTCACAGGGGCAACAGCCTAAGCAGGGAAACATTGACATTTACATTTACATCTCCCCAGCCACTTCGTCCGGTTCTTCCAGGGGGATCCCGAGGCATTCCCAGGTCAGCCGAGAGACATAGTCTCTCCAGTGTGCCCTAGGTCTTCCCTGAGGTCTCTTCCCGGTGGGACGTGCCCGGAACACCTCCCGAGGGAAGCGTCCAGGAGGCATCCTAACCAGATGCCCGAGCCGCCTCATCTGGCTCCTCTCGATGTGAAGGAGCAACTGAGCTCCTCCCAGATAACTGAGCTTTTCAATCTCTAAGGGAGAGCCCCGCTACCCTGCAAAGGAAGCTCATTTCGGCCGCTTGTATCTGTGATCTCATTCTTTCGGTCACTACCCAAAGCTCGTGATCACAGGTGAGAACAGGAATGTAGATCGACCAGTAAATCGAGAGCTTAGCCTTCCGGCTCAGCTCTTTCTTCACCACAACAGATCAGACACTGCACCAATCCGTCTGTCAATCTCGCGCTCCATCCTTCCCTCACTCGTGAACAAGATCCCGAGAAACTCCTCCACTTGGGGAAGGATCTCATCCCCTACCCGGAGAGGGCGGGGTGGGAGACATTTTAATAAAGCAAACCTCAGACCTCAGTTATGCCAAACTTTTATAAACACATCACATGTCCAATTAGGGGAGCTAATACATTCAATCACTGGTACGTGTTGTTTGAGCAAGGCTACGAAGTTATTCCGAGGAAGTTTCTAGAAGCTCTGGTTACAAGGTCTGGCCCAATCAGAAGTCACACTACAGGACGCACTCAGTGACTCATGATTAGTTAACATCAAAACGTTTATTTGCTGACAAAATCATCCCCTTGCCAACCAGAAATCGTGGCTGGAGGGAGCTTTCTGCAAAGCGGCGAATGCCTGTGACACAAAGCTGTGCCGTATAAGGTATGGCACGCTGTAAAAAAGACATCCGTACTGGGAGCGTGTGGAGTCACATTTCCAGCATGGTGACAATGTAGCGAAGGTAGCTCTGACTGTGTACATTCACAGATTTTAAAACCAAATCCACCATTGCTGTGAACGTTGGCTCTAATGAAGCTAATGCTAATGGAGTCATCGCCATAGCAGAGCATGATGTGCGCAGGGCACTTTAGAGAGTCAACATTAGAAAAGTGTCAACTACTGCACTGCTGCACTGACCAGTGAACAGAGTCTTCGTCGCCATCTTGTATGACTCAGACCATGATCCCCACATGGACAAGAAACATGGGAATTAGAGATTGCTCTTCATTGACTGCAGTTCAGTTTTCAGCATAACAGGACCCCATAGACTGTTCACAAAGTTGCGGGACCTGGACTGAACAGCTGTCCTAATGTCTTGGCTTTCAGTTTCCTCACAGGTGGTGAGAGATGGTGGCTTTGTCTCCAGCACCATTACACTCAATGCAGGATCTCAACAAGTCTGTGGACTCTACTGTACACCCTCCATGCCAATGATTGCGTAGCCACGCATAGCTCCAACTCCATCATCAAATTTGCTGCTGCCACAGTAGTGCTTCAACAATGAGACAGACTTCATAGTGTCAGCCGAACTGCCTCCAACTGGATGTCGGCAAAGCCATGGAGCTTATGATGGACTTCATTCAGAGACAGCTGCAGTATTACAAGACCCTCAACATCAAAGGGACTGCAGTGAAGAGGGTGAACAGCTTCAAATTTCTGTCCATTCACATCTCAGAGGACCTGACATGAACTGAACACGTTCAAATCCAGTCCAAAAAAACAAGGCAGTGTCTCTACTATCTTGAAACAGCCTTTTGGGTCATTTTGGGTCTCTCCGGTGATCCTGAGGATCTTTTACTCTGATGCTGTACAAAGTGTCCTAACTGAGAACATCACCTCCTGGTTATGGAACAGTTCTGTGCAGGTGAAAGAACGCAGTATCAGATCAGCTCTACTGTCTCTGCAGGACATGTATATCAGGAGATGCAGGACCAGAGCGGTCATTAGAGACTTGTCTCTTCCAGTAACTGTCTGACCCACTGAAACCAAGAAAACGCTTCAGGAGTATCACGGCCAGATAAGAGGGACTCGGGAGGAAACTTCTTAACCAAGACGTGCCATCACAACTACACTGTTCATTAAAGCACAGCACTTTACAGTACATGGTCTGTTCTATACATCTGCACACTTTAGATCTTGTTGACGATTGTAAATGCTTGTTGGCACTTGTTTAAACTTGCAAAACTTGTTTCTTGAATATATTTTTCTACAAATTTTTCATTACTTTACTTTTTTTTTTTTTATTGTGACTGCATCGCAAATTCTCACAGACATTTCAGAGGCACATCTCACTACATACAGTACTAGTATAATGGCGTATGTGACGAATCAAGAATTTTGAATCTTGAATATGTATCGTTTAAAGACGGTCTGGTTCCATTCTTCATCGCCACGAACAATTTTGACTTGGTGAGTTTCAGGCCAAACCCACTCTGAACCTCTCTGTTATGACTATGATGCCCCTTTAACTGTGTAGAAATCCCTCTCATATGCCTCCTACAGTGGATTACAGCCGTTTGTCTTCTTTCTGTCTCTCTGTAGGCCCAGAAAATGAACAGCACCCTCACAAACTCAACCACTCACCTTGAAAATGGATGGAATTTCTCATTCCTGAACATCCTCATCTTATCCTTCCATGCTTTCAGCTTCACTTTTAGCCTGCCTTTAAACGCGTATATCATCGTTTTCCTCTTCCCCGGCCGTGGTGTAATGGGGGCTTCTGATGTTTTTAGCTTGAACCAAGCATTTGCTGAGATTTTCTTTGTGTTATTCGGGCCTTTCCACAGCCTGTGTGTCCTACAGTTGTGTTTTTATCAGCCTCTAGGCTTTTTCCTTGGCGTCAGTGTAAATGCTCGCTGTCTGTTCCAGTGCTCTGTGTGTATTGAGCGTTACTTGGCCGTGGTGCACCCCATGACCTTCCTGAGATTCAAGCCCTTGCGCTATCGCTTTGTGTACTCTATTATGGTCTGGATAATGTCACTTGCAGTTGGTATTACCTGTGCCTGCACATTTCCTAGGATGCCCTACAAAGTGTTCTCAGCCATGTACATCTTTGTCCTGACTGCGGACGTCTTCTGTGGCGTGTCGATCCTGAAGAAGCTGAAGCGTCCGGGGCCGCGGGATCTGGAGAGCAACACTGGTGAGATGAACGCTGCCAAAAGGAAGGCCTTTTATATCGTCTCTGTTAACTTGCTGGTATTTTTGGTTCAGAATATTCCAACATGTGTCACCTTTGGCATTGAAAAGTCTCTGGCTGAGTACACCTTCAGAACGACAATAGCAGTTAATCTGTTGATCAACCTGGTGACAGGGTCTCTGCAACAGATCGGAGTTCTCCGCAGAGCTGGGAAACGGTCCTCCGTCTGTTGTTCTAGTGGCACGCCAGCATAATCACTACAGCATGCTATGGCTTCATGTTACACTCGGTGACAGACCAAAGGGTTCAATACATTCACAAGTTACGTTACTGGAGCTACATCGATGGATCACATACGCCAAATTTGATCAAAATTTACCAAGGGGTTCTATGGGCTGCTGACTCCCACTGCAGAAAGAAATGATTTTTTATCATTATTATTATTATTATTATTATTATTGTTATTATTATTATTATTGTTATTATTATTATTATTGTTATTATTATTAT
>JBBPDC010037313.1:0-11974 GCA_037974485.1 Hemigrammopetersius urotaenia | reverse complement strand
AAAGTGTTCTGGGAGCAGATTTGGGGGCAGATTTAGGGTTTACACTATAAAAATAGGCATTTTTAGGCTTTTTTTTTAACAAAACGCAACAACATGGTTTTTCACTATACGTGGGTGCTCTTGGAACGTAACCCTGTGAAAAGCAAGGGATTACTGTATTTTGTCATCTTTTGCTATATTATAGTACATAAGGTACACACTCTTTGGACTGAACGTCTAAAACTGACAGGTACTGACACAGCAGCGCAGCCACCCTGCAAGAATGTGTGATATTAGACATGTAATATTGATAGTGTTATTAAAATCTAAATAAAAGGCCCTGCATGCCAGACACAAGGATATTTTAGTGATTTGAAATATTTTACCATGGAAAGAGAGGCGGCCTCGCACAGCATTCTTCCCCCGACTGTTCTCCGCCACGCACTCGTACGTCCCCGTGTCCTCCTGCTGGAAGCGGGGGATGTCCAGAATGGCATTGGAGTTCCTCAATTTGACTTTGGTGGGGAACGGCACATCGTTGGTTCTTCTCCAGCTGATCTTAGGAACTGGGCTGTAGGGAGGATATTGGATAGAACCATGTGTGCTTCCTGAAATCCAAGCATTTCTAGCATTCTTGCACTTCTCATTCTCATGTGCTCCTAGATCGGATAGGGTTCTACAGCATATGTGCTTCCGAGAACTCATGTGCTCCTAGATCGGATGGGGTTCTACAGCATATTGTCACGAGGCTGGCCGCGAGGCCAGCACTCGGAGCTCCCTGGAAGTAGGCAAGAAACAGCAGGAAACCAGGAATCCATTTCCAGACTTTGGATTTTATTTACAGAAAGGAAAACAGGCTCGAGGGCCAGGAACCAAACTAAAACAGAAATGCAAACAGAACAGAACCAGAAAAGCAACTAAAAAGCAGTGGCATTCAGCCTGCCACTGGCCGAACCGTGACACATATGTGCTCCTAGAACCCCTGTGTTTCTAGAGTCTAGGATTTGTGTGTTTCCTAGAACCTACATGTTTCTAAATCCTGCATGTGTGCTTGAGCCTGTATGCTTTCAGAATCCATGTGTTATCTAGAACCCACATGCTTGCGATGATGTCATACTCATATACATATGTACATATGTGCTCCTGGGGTCCTTGTGCTTCCTAGAATCCATGTACTTTTAGAACCTATGTGTATCGTTCTTTAGCTTCTGGAACCTGTTTGCTTCTAAAGTCTATGTGACTATATCCATTTGCTTCCTAGAAGTCATGCAGTCCCGGAACTCAGAGGCATCCTAGAACCTGCTTCCTAAGAGTACAGCAAGCAATAACCTTACGTTCTTTCTGAAATCCAAGTACACAGGTTCTAGAAGCACATGAGAGAAACTGTGTGCATCTACAAGCAAAATATTTTAGGAACCCTTAATCTTTCCAGAGCTTTTGTGCTTCTAGTCCATGTTCTCCAACACCCATATGCTTCCTAGAACTCATGTGCTTCCTGAAACCTGTGTACTTGTAGGAATCTTCTTTTCGGTACAGCTCTGAAATTTCGCAGAAAGGTCTGCAGACATCTCAGAGAGGGTGAGACTCTTGCAATCTGACGCAGCGGCGGGTGCGGCGGGCGCGGATCTATTAACTCGTCGATTTCTTTGATGGACGCGGCCACATTAGGAGATCCTGGTGTGAATGTATCTGATTCACACTCAAGTCTAGTGTGATATTGCTACCCAGTCCTCTCAAAGAGTGCAATCTCCGCTCCTTTGAAAAGACGCTTTTTACCGGAATAAATGAGGCCTCTCCTTCTCTGCCTCTTCTCGGCGCATCCGGCTCGTTCTCCACCCTGTTTAAGAAGTAAATCTTTTTCGGGGGTTATTGCCCTGTGAAGAGCGGACCATTACTGTAAGGAGCCTCCTGTAAAAAACATTCATCGTAGCAGATGGCTAATCGCATTTAAGAAGGAACCTAAAGGAATCATCTCGGCTTTCATGGCTTCCATCACAGCGTATCAAAAAGGAATAAAACCGAGTGGCGTTTAAGGCGAGAGTGTGAACTCCAGATCAACATAACTGGTAGAGACTCACTTCCCCAAGGCGAAGCATTCCAGCCTGACGGAGGATCCTTTGGCGGCAGGCACGGTGTCTTGGAAATGAACTTCTATTTTGGGCTCGTACTCCCCCATCGCCCCTGTGATGGACAGATGACACAACACACATCCACACCATGTTTTTCATCAATGATTTATGCAGTACGCACTTTACACTCCTGGCAAAAACAGCAACAACAACACTTTCACTTTCACCAACAAGAGGACAATTGCAGAGACCTGCTCGAATCCTCCATGATCCATAAAAAATACAGAGAGCGTTTCCATGAAAGATTTAAAGTATCCGCTCAGCAAAACCATGATCCATCTCAAATGGAAATGCGGCCTCTTTGTGACATTGTCAAGGCTACAGGTTAGCCTTCTTAAAAGGCAACAGTTCAGTCTTCAAAGGACTGGCATTTAGCGAGAGCATCTCTCAAGCAGCCTTTAAAAAAGAGGACCTTTCTTAAAAAGGCATCTCCTTTCAAATCTCAGATTCTATCCCATTTGCTGTAGGTCACCACGGATAAAGGACTGCGTGGCATAAAGATGGGTCCCTTACCATCGTTCCTCAGCACTAAAGGTGTCGGGGAACTCAGCACTTTCTCCTTGGTGATGCTGTTGTTCACCACACATGTGTAGTTGCCCACGTCGGACGGCTCCACTTTAGCGATGTAAAGGTTCCCCGTCTCCTGGGACACGAAGCGCCTGTTGTCCTGCAGGATGAAGTGAGGGTACTCGTTGAAGACCCAGGCAAATGTGAGCTCTGGAATGAGAGAGGTGAACAATTGGTTCCTGAAGAGGAAATACATCCCAATGCTACTCCCACTACACCAATAAGAGTTCTCACACACACACACACACACACACACACACCACACTACACCAATAAGAGTCCTTATACACACACACACTACACCAGTAACAGTTTTTACACACACATACACTACACCAATAAGAGTTTTACACACACACCACACTACACCAATTAGAAACCTCTTAAGTTGCACATTAAAGTAGCAAAAATCCACACATCTTGCCTTTTTACTTTCTTTTTTTCTCTTATTTTGTGCATACAAAAGTAACATTTAATTTTAAAAGTCAAATAGATACAAATGAACCCCTATCCTGTGGAAGAACGTGGTCTTTAAAATGCATTTAAGCTACACAATTGTACCTCTGAGGGTACCTTTATGTTGTTTGTCATCTCTTTTTTGCCATCATCTCCATTTTTCTGTTCGTTAAAATATCAAGAAACGAAAAGGAAGGAACGCAAGGAATGTTTTTTTTCTTTCCCCTAAAAAAAAACAACACATCTCTTCTGCGTACAGACCCGACTGTGTTTGGATAAATACTTTTCACAGAATGTCGTTGCTTGTTTTACAGAGCTTCGAGTGAGAAATAATTCAAGCAGATGTAAGAGTTTGAAGGTGTATTTGCCTCGAGGGACCGGGGGGGTTTATCACTCTGTACTGTTCTGTAGTTACGAGAGCAGGGAACCGAAAAAATGAGCGCATGAGGCTAGAACACGGACAGAGCTACTGCCGTGCTGGAATGAACCTGTGAGGACACACACACACACACACACACACACACACTCACACAGTATCATCCCACTCTCACTTTCGCCTCGGGTTACTGTCCTCCTCAAAGGTAGACGGGGCGGGGGTGGGCTGGGGGGCTGGGGTGGGATGAGGGGGTAAACAGAGCAGCTCGTGCTTTGCAAGGCGCCGTGAAAGGGAGCGAAACAAACTCGATTAAAAGCGCCTCACTGCCACTCTCATGACACATGCCCTGTCCGGCCTGGCACTGGGGGACGAGGGCTCCTCGGCCGGCCTCATTCACGCCTGGCTAAACCCCCACCTCGCCCCCGCGCCCCCCTCCGCCTCCCGCCCTTACCCGCTGGAAAAGGAAGAGGCGGGAAGGACGGAGAGGCCTGCCACGCTGCATTAGCGTAGAGAAGTGTGGACGGGAGTGGGGTGGGAGGTTTGGGGTTAGGAAGGGAAAAAAAGGAAATAGAGGACAGGGAAGTGAGGTCTATTAGAAAAAAAGTGGTTTGGGATTATTAACTCGTGCACTCTGAACTAAATAAGGTTCTTTTGAGCGATGCAGCGTAAGAGTCAGAGCAATGGAATATTCAGACAGAAAAGATCCAGGAAGACTAGTAAAGAGTCAGGGGGATGACAAGCCTAGCTTATTTATTTATCTGTCTACCTGTCTGTCTGTTTATATCTATCTATCAATCAGTCTATCAATCTATCAGTCTATCTGTCTGTCTGTCTATCTATCTGTCTATCTTTCTATCTTTCCACCCCCTTACTAACAGTATTTTGTCTGTATAGTGTATTTAGTACAATTTCTCATTAGGTGTTAAATCATTATTCCTTTATTTTTGTCTCTGTGTCTGTGCAGCGTAAGCATCAATAAGGTTTTCTGATTCTGATTGATTATGATTGAAGGGCCTAAAACACTCTTAAAGTGGCCCAGTGGTCCAGTCCTACAGCATCGGCTGTTGGCCAGGACCCATTTCCCCAAACCATCTGTGAAAACCGGGTGAGGAGGAAGGTTCCCGCTCTCTCAGTATCACCCATTCGTCTGTAGCCGAGCCAAGGCCGAGAGCCTGCGGGTCTCAACTGGGCAGCATCTGAACAACCCAAACACGGCCAACCGCGCATCAGGAGGGACCACGCTGGGATAGAACTCGAATATATTTGACCAAAAACTGCAGATATGAGAACAAACCCGGAGCACGAGTCCCTCTGGACGATGAGGAAGCTGGGAGATGGACTTCATTCAGTTTTTAATAATGGACTCTATGAAAAATGTACAGAAGCGTGCATTAATGGAGCACATCAGAATTTTACGTGAGCCGCTCCTCCTGAGACATTAAGGTCTGTCTCATCCGCTTTAAGAGGACTTGAGGAAACCTCTGAGAGGACAAAATTCAAGATCAAGGGTTTTGAACTGTTGGGGAGGGTCTAAAGTTTTTGGCTTCAAGTCAAGTCAAGTCAAGTAGATTTTATTGTCATTTCTTCTATTACACAGTACATAGTAAAAATGATACAACGTTCCTCCAGGACCATGTTGCAACACAAGAGCAGAACAGAACAGAACACAAGTGTAAAACAGGACAGAACAAGAGCAACAATACCCCTAAACGAGTCAGGACAAGACAATGTGTTGTGCAAATGACAATGGCTACATTGAGGATAAGTACAGTATTTGACCCGTACTGTAGTTTAGCAGCAGAGATGTGCAAGAGTGCAAATGTGCAAGAGAATGCAGGACATCAATAAATAAATTTGTGCAATTTAAAACAGCAATAAATATGGCTGTGCAGTTTGTAGCAGCATAAAGAACCATGACAGAGAGTGTCGTGTGTTTTACAGAATGTGTGATATGAAAAGAGTACTTTAACTGGTTCAACTGCACATCTGAGCTGGGAGGGTCATTAAAGTGCCCATATCACTGAAAACTGAATTTTTTACATCTTGAAACATAGAAATAATCTCTCTAACAGTTCAGCTGTTAGTTAGCCAAGTTGCTAGCTGGCTCATTTAGCCGATTTACATTTGTATCTTCACTTTTCTGGGTGACAAGTCCCAATTTAAGCCACACCCATCTTCAAGGGAAACTCCACCTTCTTTCTAAAATCCCCATAATGCTGCATTTAAAGTGTAAACAAAGAAGATCAGAGCGGGTTTGGTGTGAGCGCCTCCATTCTAGAGAAACTGTAAAGTGTCTATTCTGTCTTACGTGAACACACTACTGTGTGAACACCACAAAATATTTCTCTGCATTTAACCCATTAAATCCATTCGCCAACTAAAGCAGTGGGCAGCCAGTGTGTGGGGACAGTACCTCAAGGAAACTCAGTGGTGGCACTAGAAGCCGTGGGGTTCAAACCAACAACCTCATGATCACAGGGTTAACTCCCTAACCACTAGGCCACCTGCCGCCTCAATGTACCTCTGTTACCTGCAATACCTTCATGGCTCACCAGGTAATAACTACACAGGTCCAAAAAAAAAATATTCGTAATCATCAGAAACCAAAACACACTTTTCTAAACCAGTTTTTCATGCTGATACACTCTGAGTTCTGAGGGTAAAAACCTGTTCTAGACTGTTTTACACCGGTTATTTTAAATCTGCTTTCAGTTTGTTTTCAGTCACATCAACCTTTTGAATTCTGAGTAACATTAGATTTGCAATAGACTTGCATGTGTTTTTTATTAAACTACAGCCTCCAATCAAGAACTGTCTCAATATTTTCAGTGTTGAGTCAGACAGGGCATAGATATAATGATCAGTGTCAGTCAGCTCCCACTGTTTCCTCAAAAACACTCAGTATATGATTATTATATGATCATTATACCAACTATCATGCAGTATAGAACTAGCTTCATCACAAACACTGTACCTGCAGGAAAAACTAAACACAGATCTGAAATCAGCATGAAAAACACTACAGAACCCACAGAAACTTTTACATGATGATTTTGACCCGTGCTATTATAAAGCACATAAGAAATAGCAATAAAGCACACCAAATTACAATCATAACATCTTAGAGGATTCGTTGTCATGTACATTAATGCAATAGATGCAAAAGAATGGCATATTTTTGTCTACTTTGCTATTAGTGTATATGCATAAAGGGGCCAAATTCACAGATTAGCTCATTAAACTTAAACAGCTTGCTCAAGACTAATCTACTGTATATTCTTTAAAGATCTTCTTTTCAGGTTCCTCTTCTCCAGATAGCTGTTTTGAAAGAGGATTTCCAAGGAGACACGTAAACTGATCCCAGAATCTCCAAGTGGGCCTCCGGTCTGACGCTAGTTTGACCTTGATTGGTTGTTCCTGCCATCCGGACCAGTTTGAGCCATCTGCTGTGCCAAAAGAGCGTCACCTGCACAACCTTTCTCTCTGACATTGGACGTCATGGAGATTTCCCCATCACCTCCCCTCCTGCGGCTGTATGCTAAAGTCTGGGCGCTCCTGGTCAAACTACACGTCCTCTACAGAAACAACTCTGCGCACGGAATAGAGGAATTAACCCTCAGAACCCAGAGTGTATCAATAAACTCTGATTTCAGTAAATATAACCGGTGTAAAACAGTCTACAACTGGTGTTTACCCTCAGTGTATCTGTTTTGAATTCACTGTTTTTGTGATGTCACAAATAAAAAAGCACAATTACACACCAGCCTGCAGCAGTTTAGTCCTGTTCATTCACACTAAAGTGTTTCCAAGCAGGATTTTCAGTGTGAAAATGTCCAAAGGTGTGTGTGTGTGTGTGTGTGTGTGTGTCACTGCTGTCACTCATCCCGGTTCCCCCGGAGAAGATGCCTGAGAAACCCGAGCGCTGGATGAGCCGCAGCCAAAAGCGATTTGTTCTGATTAAGGCAGAGTCTGTCCCTGACTGGACTAACGAGCACTCGTCAACCACACGGAGAGACGAGAGAGAGAGACAGGGAGAGAGAGAGAGAGAGAGAAAGAGAGACGGAGAGAGAGAGAGAAACCAGAGTAAGAAAACGGGTTCACAAATGATCAGGTTGTTAATTAGGTTGTAGACAGTTTATAAGTCATTAATAAGCAGTTATAATAACAACCCATTTACAAACCCTTTATAAAAGGTAGTCTAATTTAAAAAGTGGTACCCAAGCATTTATAAACATGACACTCTGCAGAACGGAGCCTCGTTCAGTTAAACGAATGTTGGGAATGAGCTCTCAGCTAAAGTAGCTAAACTATCATCCGTATGTCTTTTTTTGCTTTTTTGTGGCAATAAATATATTTTTTCTGGACCCGTTCGCCTCGCCACGGTGTCCCAATACTTCTGTCCCGCGACCTTCTGAGTTGCATATCTCGACGGGGAAAGCACTTGGACACTACAAACGCCACAGTTCGGTAGATTTCCAGGAGACCTTTCCAAAGAGCCCTCATTTGTATTTTTAACCCGAGTAGATCAGAAAATCGTTCACCCTGGCGCAGTGTCCCAACACTTTTGTCCGACAACCTTCCGAGTTGCATATCTTGGCGGGGAATTAAAAGAATTCGGGTTTACCTTTACATTTTCTTTAAGGGCAATGCATCAAACTGAAATTAATGTGTTCTGGGAGCAGATTTGAAGAGAGATTTAGGGTTTACACTATAAAAATAGGCATTTTTAGGCATGCACTACACACTACACTACACGCAGGTCCTCTTGGAACGTAACCCCCTCGAAAAGTGGGGGATTCCTGTATTTCATACTGAGCATTTCTGCCATTTTTATTGGATTTATTTAGACTTTTTATATTTATATATTTAGATTTTATATTGTTATATTGTCTTTTCCGCTGGTCTGCTGGACTCAGACTCTCAGGACCATATTTACCATCTGCTGCGATGGCCTGAAGTCTACGAAAAATGAAGGACACTCCAAGGTTGTGGATATTCGTGCTTCGGAAGCTGCTGAGCAGGTCAGGTTGTACTTGCTCGCTCTGCTTAAAGTCAAAATAAAACGTCCAACTCAGTAAAATTAAATAAAACAAATATGTTCCAACAAACACACACAACCAGACACAAACTTGTACACACACTAACACATTACTCACTTAAAACTTCCTATAAAATACACTCAATCATCTTTGCTGATGAATAAATGTACAATAAGTTCATTATTTGAGCACCTTTATAGACAGAACAAGTCTATAAAGGATAGATAGGACACATGGACAGATACATCTGTCTGAGGCCAGAAATCCCATATTGATGCATCCGTTATTGAAAATTTTTTTTAAATAATTTATTTATAAATTATTTAAAATAATTAAATTTAGACAAATAATTCTAGACAAATAATTAGACAAATAATTATAGATATAATAAACAATTTTTTCTATTCATGTAGTCAAAGATCCACTTCGTGACCTTTATTTCTAGCTAGTTACCTATTTGTTTTATTTATTTTATTTGGTTTGTGGGTGGTCTGTGTTATATGTTGTGTGTTTTGTTTGTTGGTTTACTGCGGTTGTCCCGCTGCAAAAAAATTGCTCCCTTGTGGACAAAGAAGAAAGTGAACTGAACTGAACTGATCAAAAATTACAAATAGAAACAAAATGAAGCTTCTTGATTCCTGTGACTGTGGATCTGCTTGCCAGTCCCACGTTGTTCTTCCAGTGTCCTGTACATCACACATTTTGAGTTTTACAGCGTAAACACAAGCATTTTCTTCTGGCTAAGTATGCAAATGAGCCATGCACCCTCCATCACGTTCGAAACGTGGCAAACGTGCCGTCGACCGGCTGCTTGGGGGCGAGAACGCGTTCTGCTGAGAAGTATATTGCTTTACAATTGGGTTGAGACTCCAATCCGGGGAGTATATTTCCATTTGCTAGCAGATTTGAATCTAATCGAAAACAAAATGATTCAAATGAAAGAGTAAATGAAGGGCGGGCAGGTGACGGGCCGGCGGCCTGCTGTACGAAAATCCATTCCGATGGGTTTCTCCAGGAGGGCCAGCGTCCTCCAGCACTGAGGAGATCATTAGACGCGCTTCGAAACGCAAAAAACGACAGCCGATTCCACCACAAGCTGGAAAATCTCAACGTTTTCCTCTACAGCCCGGTTTCACATCCTCTAACGAGACACATGATTAATCACAGATTAATTATCTCCACAAATCCTAATTGGAGGGTGATGAAATCCCACATCTTCTCATTTCTGACGCCTCATCTGGTCATTCAATTCAAACCGGCCTATTGCACCTCTCTCTTTCTTTCTGTTTCTCTCTTTCAGTCTCTCTCTTTCTGCTCTTCTCTCTCTCTCTCTCTCTCTCTCTCTCTTTCTCTCTCTCTCTCTCTCTTTCTCTCTTTCTGATTCTTTCTTTCTCTTTCTCTCTCTCACTCTCTCTCTCTCTCTCTCTCTCTCTCTCTCTCATTACTGATGCCTGAGTGCCTGAGATGTTGAACATTGGAGAAGAACAGCTGAGACTCTGGTTTATGCCCCGTTGAAGCTCACTTAACGCGCCGAGGTGCAGAAAAGAGCTCTTTTAGTCTCAAACTGAGGAACCAGTGTTTCAGCCTCTCAAACTCAGGCATCGCCATCATTAACCCTTTCAAGTCACGGCTATCTGCCCCAATAAAAGAAGTATAATCCAATATTAATGGGGAATTCCAACAAATGAAGTGTTTAAGCTGTAAACACAGTCAGAAGACAATTTGTGAATGAAAACAGAAAGTTATTCGGTCAAATGATTATGATTGTGTCGCCCGACGCCTAGGTTTTACCAGAGTTTGATAAAGCTGCTCCTCACACACTACAGAATTATGAAATTAAAACATTTGCAACTCTATAAAATGATTACTTCATTTGAATGAGCCATAAAACACAAACGCAACAAACACTAAACATTTGCGCTGCAGGATATTAAAGTCACTGGTAAATAAATCATCAGGGAGGTCAAATGAAGTGGAAGATCATAATAAACACACTTATTATTGAAAAGCATAAAGCAATTTCCACCAGGATCTGATTCAGTCACAAGATGCACGTAATAAAAATGAGGACATTACTGTGGTATCAGTTAACATTGTAGAAAAAGATCAAAATAAGTGAAAATATCCTCAATAGAACACACTATAATGTGACATGATCTGCTTATATTAATGCATTTTAGTTCTAAATATTTGCAATTAACATAAAAAAATTAAATGGTGCAACAGTAACCACAATAATGATGCTACAACTGCTACTACAGATGCTACTCATAACAGCAAGGAAAGAGTAGAAGTGTGTTCTTTGTAGAGCAGCTGTCTTCAGGGTCCACACTGTATATGGTGTGGGCAAACATCTGCTGGACCCTGAGGACTGGACTAAAGACCAGTGCTGGAGAGGATGTGCACTTATTCACACTTGACCAGGTGTAAAATTGCACACGACTGCACTTCCAAACCATAAGGCTTCCTTACCTCCGGAGTGCATGGGGGTTCCACACAGCAGCACCACCCCCTGGCCCTCCCTCACGTTCACGGCGCTTCTCGGCTGGGTTCTGAAGTTCTCCAGGTCTACAAAACAAGAAGAGATCTTCATCAACATACGGTCAGGTTTAAACACGGAAGAATGTTGACAAGATTCGGATGGCACTGCCTGTCCTGAACCTCCATTGCTCAAAAGAAGAAGAAAACATGCATCAAGACTCTTTTCAGTCTCGGCTGAACGAACTCCCTCTTGCAATCAGATCTGGATTCCCTCACTGTCCTCAAGACCCCCTCTGCAGATTCAGTCTAACACAGATTTTTCTGAGAACCGAACCGTATTACCTCCACCAGCCCAGCGGTGGCAGTAATACACTGAAAAGTTGTCAACGGCCATAAAAAGAAGAAGAAGAAGAAGAAGAAGAAGAAGAAGAAGAAGAAGAAGAAGAAGAAGAAGAAGAAGAAGAAGAAGAAGAAGCTGCATGAAGCATGACTGGTCCATGTCTTGTCCTTGTATTTTAGTGCTTTAACCCCCCCACTCTTGATTTTCAACAGTTATCCCAGTTTATTTAGTATTAGTAAGCTGTGCCCTGTCTAAACATGTGGGTAAAGAGAGTTATTTCAACCTTTCTTTTGCACGCTGCTAATGCTAACTCCCTAATGTAAACATTTTTTTAAACAATAACGTTTTCTGATTCTGATTATTTATTTACCTTTACATTTTCTTTAAGGGTAATGCATTACACCGAGTTTAAAATGAAATGAAATTGTTCTTGGAACAGATTTGGGGGCATATTTAGGTTATTTACACTATAAAAATAGAAATGTTTAGACAATTTTTTACCGAAACACAACTATATGTGGGTGCTCTTTTAACAAACTACAGACCGATCTCAAACCTTCCGTTTATATCAAAAATACTAGAAAAGGTAGTATCAGTTCAAATATGC
>JBBPDC010037303.1:0-11974 GCA_037974485.1 Hemigrammopetersius urotaenia | reverse complement strand
TCTCTCATCTTTTTAAGTGGGAGAACTTGCACAATTGGTGGCTGACTAAATACTTTTTTGCCCCACTGTATATATATTATATATATATAATATTGCACATACATTATTACATATAGTACATACTATATAACGCATATATTATCATGCGTTAGTATAATGCAATAGCGTAATGTATATTGTATATTGCATATAATATATATATTTATATTCTAACTAGATTTGTGGTAAAATGAAACATTTTAAACTTGTCTGATGATCCCTTTGCAACTACAGTACCCTGAGATTTATGAACCATCATACCAGCTGAAATGTACTGAACAGTAGGAGCGTGTTAAATAAGTGTGAATCTAATATGTTTAATTTCATTTTAAATTTTCCTTATTTGCTTTTTTCTTTGTCTGTGGCTCAAGATATATAATGCCTGGATTGGCTTTTAGACCTTATTTTGTGAAAGTTGCTGTAAAACCTGTGTAGGCTCATTTTTACTATGGTTTCAGTCTTATTTCAAATAAACGTAAGCTGAAAAAGACTTTTAACACCTCCTTCAAACAAGCCTTTGCCTAAAATATACTTCTTAATACTACCTCTGGGAGCTGTTGAGCTTATTTTACTGTAGGAAAAATGCAGAGTCTTTACTAAAATCTAATTGGATCACGATGCATGGAAGAATGACTTATTTACTCCCTCGTTTCAGTTGTGCCTTTTCCTGTATGAGAAATGCACATACAGGTTTTTACCACGTATCTATGTATTTCATAAACTGCAGATTTTTATTCTTGGTAAAAACTCGACGGTTGTTGAGAGAACAACTATAAATGAGAATATGTCAAATAAAAGCGGTTTCCTGACAGAATCTGTAACAGCACGTGTCTGACATCCTATTACCTGGTTGTGATGCAGAGTCAAATTCCAGACTCTCCTTTAACTTTAACTGCACTTTTTCAACAACTAATAGCTAGTTAAAAATCTAACAGTCCAATTATAATTCAATTAGGTGGCTTTTTCTGGATCAGCTGTGATGAATAAAAGAGGAAATGTTCTGGCTAATAACGACTGGAGTGCTGAACATATTGTACATACAGTATTTTTAGCAAAAATAAAGGGACTAACATGCAAATGTAGAACATCTCAGTATGGGCTAAAACTTTTAACTCGTATTGTAGAAGTCTGAAAGTGTGAACATTCGGCAAATAAAAAAAATAAATAAAAAAAACAATTAGCGCAGACTGGCACAAGAAGAACTGATAAAAGACTGCAAACACACTCCCTGATAAAGCAGCAAGAACATGACTCATGAACATGAATAGTCTTGTTCATGTACAGCGCTGTGCAAAAGTCACCTCTCCTTTCTGTATATTATACTGTTTCATTTCAGTCACACTCGTCTTTTCTTTGGCATACTGAGTAGATTAAATGAAAGAAATGTGAACAAATGTTTTACTGTGAAAGGCTACAAAGAACCTAAATATACAAGGTGTCTAGATAAAGGCGTTTCAACCACTCAGCATTCAGCACCACCGCCTGATCATCTGGAATCATCTGCTCCTGGTTCTTCACTGGTTCAGGACTTCAGTTAGAGGCTCTTTGTTCTGCTTGAATTATTCGTAAACAAGAACATTCCTCTGAAGCTGGTCAGGTTCAGAGACTGGACTGGAAATGAGAGTCTTTGAAAGTCCTTCAGGAAGCCTGGAGAACTGCTCCTCAAGACCTCATTAAAAAAAGTCTGGATCTTTGGAAGCAAAATGTGAGGAAATAACTTTTCCACATACAGTATTACATGACACACATAAGCATATAACCACAACAGTGAGATTACTAATAGGTCAACACCTACATTTCCTCAGTAAAGAACCTCAAATAATTTCATATTTTATGTACAGTTAAAGTATTTTAGAAATTTAGTTTATGTTCATGTTATCTTAGTTCATGTTATCATAAACTAAAGTTGGAAGGACTGTGAAGTTGCAAAATCACAAAGTTGATACTAAACCAGTCCGTAAATGAACCCAAAGAATTTCAGATTTCAATTTTTGAATGTACTTCCAGATCCTACCCCTGCCTTAAAGACTATTGTCATTTTCTATTATTAGACTGTGTGCACATTTATCGCTTTATGATACCATCGTTTTATATTATATTTGGTATAAAAATTATTAAATATAAACACCAGACACTATTAAACAGGTATTGAACAGCTTTATACTGAACACTGCAGTGTTCCGGCAGTGCTTGAGGTCTTTGTGCATGACTGTCTGTCCCAGTTCTAATGCAGCTGTGATGTACATATAAAATAAAATAACATGAGACACAATATGAAACAGTGAAAAGGATTAAAAATAAAAAGAATAGAGTGTTGAAAAAAACACAAATCTCTTACCTGACTGAGGCAAGCAAGTTATTTTCCCCCTTCACTCTCTTTTCTTTTTCATGTTGTTTCACGAAACTCCTGACTGATCCATTAGAACATGGTTGTCCAAAGAGACATAAAATGTTAGTCCACTTTCCCAAAACCCCAAAATGTTTTTCTTTTACAGCAGAGAGGAGCAGGGCTCTGTAAAGCTTGACATCACTGAGAACAATGTTGAAGTTGCTACTCAAAGAGAGCAAACAGTGCTGCCCACACACGCTCCGCCTTTAGAGAGGGAGCCAAAATTGTGGGCTCATGTCTCCCCCTGCAGGCGCACCAGTGCACAGCAGAACTGCAGGATGCGGACAAAACATCGGTATTGTGATTTTACCGCTACATGTTGCAACTGAGATTACTTTCAAGGGCCCACATCATCACGTTTTGGACTTAGAAATATGTATATTTTCCATATACAGAAAATAAGCTACAAAAAGCAGTTGGTGGCCTAGTGGTTAGGGCATTCGCCCCGTGATCAGAAAGTCCTGGGTTCGACTCCCAAGACTGCTAGGCACCTCTGAGGTACCCTGAGCAAGGTACCGTCCCCACACACTGCTCCCCGGGCGCAGTGTTCATAGTTGCCCCCTGCTTCACTTGGTGAATGGGTGAAATGCAGTGCTGTTCACACTGTGTGCTGTGGTGTGTTTACATATGCCCAGACTTTCACAAAACAGCTTTTTCTGAGCCTTTTCTTTTCTCTCACTGCTCTGATCTTTATTTGTCTCAGATCATCAGATCCAAAAGAAAACTTGTTTGACTTACAAATGAATCTGAAATTTGAGTTTCAGCTATCAGGACAGTTTAGGTCCATCAGTTTGTAAAAGAGAGGAAAACTGAGAAGCTGATGAGAACGGCAGAAGAACTTTTCTTTTAAGTTGATTTGTTTTTGCTCCTTATAAACAAGTCAATATTCAATAATCTTCAAAAAAGGAGATTTTTCCTACAAAGAAATGACAGAGGCAAAAGTGTCCTCTGTGAGCCCTTCAACCTGGCAAAAACCATATTAGGGGCCACTAGAAAGCATCTTGGTAACAAGGTTGTAAAAAAAAAGCTCTTTCTGATTCCTCAACAGCAGGCAAGTCTTCAAATTCAGTTGAAAATTTGTTTTTCTTGATAACATCCAGTACTGCGCTCAAATCTTCAAGTCGATAGTTTGCTGTAATGCCAATTCCAGATTTAAAACAAGCTTCATTTGTGCTGTTTTTTGTTGCTCAGCGACACAGAACATACCAAGATATAGACTTTGTGTTAATAATTAAAATACTAAACAGACACTCAGAGGTTTGCATACTTGCACTGTAAAAAATAGTTGAGTTAACTTTAAAAATTGAGCTTATCTGCTGCAAAGCAATTCTGAGCTTACTCAACTTCCGTTGGTTAAAGTTAGACCAAATCATTGTAGAAAGTTGATTGAAACCCTTTGGTTTAAGTTTGGTATACCTCCCTCAGTAAGTGCAACTAACCTTCCCCAGTAAGTACATCTAACTAGTCATCTTGGGTTTGTTTACAGTTAAAAAGGGAGTTGAGTGAACTTTATCAAACAAATAGGGACAACTACAGATCTGAAGTTCAGTAAACTCACAAAAAAGCTTTGCAGCTGGTTGCTTTAAATGTTTAAGTTGGTTCAACTTTACTAACGTCTTTTAATTTACAGCTTTAAATCTTGCATCCAAACTTCTTCCACAGACACCTGTATGTCTTTCACTTTAAAAATCAAATACAGAGATTGCAAACCATACTGTAAACACGATACAAAAGACTGTCATTTTCACAGAAAAAATATTTATTTGACAATGCTGCAGCAAGCAGCACTTTCTGTCAGCATGAAATGCAAAAATTGGAAGATATTTCTTTGATTGACTGTAATATAGATACTGCCACAAGAGGGCAGGGCGCCACGTTGCCCCCTGGTGGCAACATTTATAATGCAGTTCGTTAAAGAAGTTCTGTACTGCCCTCTTGTGGCAGTATCTATATTACAGTCCATTGAAGAAATATGCAGTTTCGTAAAATGACAGGCTTCCTTAAAGTGTTCTAATATAGCAGACCCCACCAGATGGCATTGTGGCCAAATCCATCTGTTGTTTGTAAACGTGACAGACTGCTTCAGTTGGATGAATGGGTTAAATGTAGAGAACAATTGCTTACATGCAGACAACAAATTTCTTCAAAGGGCTCTAATATAGATTCTAACACACGAGGGCATTGTGGCACAACTGGATGCAAGGCGCTACATTGCCCCCTGGTGGCAACATTTATAATACAGTACGTTACAGAAGTCTGTCGTAAAATAACAGGCTTCTTTGGAGGACAGTAATATGGATTTTACCACAAGATGGCAATGTGGTGCTGGTCCTGATGCTTCCTTAATAGGACGGTCTTCACGAAACACTGCCACCTATCGTATTGATTTCAAATTGCATTTTAAGGGGAAACAGGGAAACTGAATTGCCCGGAACACCGCCATGACAATCGCTAAATAGCTGTCTGAGCTCGTTGGAAAACATAATCACATTCCTTAGAATAGCCTTTACGAAAGACAACGTAAAATTTCACTTTAAATAGTTTATTTAGGCTATTTTCGATAATAAAACTAGAACAAAGCTTACCTGAACTGCATCTAAAATGCAATTGATGAGGGGAACTTCCGTGCAAAATGTTGCGGAAACAGACTGCACATGCGCAATTCGTTTCCTTGTATACTTGTATACGGTGAAATGACAATAAAGTTCACTTTGACTTTGACAGGAAGTGAAACGGTCGAACAAATATCACGTTTACCCAACTTACCTATTTATTTTCATTGGACAAAATAGTAAACATGAAGTTAAACCCAACACTATTCTCGAAAAATTGTCCACCTAACTTATAATTTTAAACTGAGTTAACAATTTTGATTTTTTTTTACAGTGCCACCATTTTACAGTGTGCCACCATAATTGCACTGGGGCTACAATGGGCCATATGCCCCCATCATCTCCAGCTTTAATGACATCTAAACTAAAGTGACGCCTTATATTCTCAACACAGCACCCAGTGTGAGCAAAATGAAATTCTTTCTCCGCATGTAACCCGTTCACTAAGTGAAGCAGAGGGCTACCTCCAACAGGTGGCACCCACTGAAGGCAGCCCCAATTTACATTTAGTAACCAATAGCTAATACTCCATCTTGGCAAAAAGTTTGCTTTCTGGTTTCTCAGTTCTTTTAGTTCAATTCAAAATCTGGGAATCAGAGGATTATTTTCCCAAAAATACTTTTATTACTACTTGATCACAGTAATGAATGCTATCAGCCATCACTGGACTTGGGCATGACGATATTTATATTAAAAAATGACATTACGAAACACAGAAGCTTTAAAATCTACTTAAATCTGAAAAAAAGTGTTAAGTCCGAACCTCTTTACTACTTTTACTGTACATTCTGTACTACTTCGTCTTTAGAATTTTTACAAGAAAGTGGATGTACACTGAATAACAGACAAAATATTTAAATAGGTTTTTATTGATTGTTTTGTTAATTTATACATTACATGATCTAATTGGAAGGCAGGTCAGTAATATATGTGCTTTGACTCCAGCCGTCACTGTTCTACGCTGACAGCCAAAGACAGAAGAGCCACTGGATATAAAGAAAAATCATTTTAGGGGTGCAAATCTGCCCCTAGTGCAGAAAGTAATCTCTACAACCCTTCATTTCGTGGAATGTATGATATGAAAATGATAAAGTGATAAAAAAAATGTATACAACTTTCCCACATGTGGTATCCTTAACACAGTGTAAACATGCCTACTGGAGATTACTTAACATGGTTTGAGATGTGTGTAGGATAGCCTTGCAGCTAATGCAAACCTAAAAAGCGAACTCCTGACATGACTTGGCTGATATGTTTGGAATAAAGGTAGAAACTGTGTAATTTACATTTTTCGTCATTACATCACTTAAAAGGCAGACAGAATCTCTCAAAAAGAATAAGACATACTAGAACATTCCCATAAGATGTGTCCCTTGGTCAAAGTCAGGATTCTGGATACATACAGTCAGAAACAAGAGGAACTTGATGGTCAACAATCAAGAGAAAATCAGGAAAACAGATACAAGGACATTTTAGGGTTATAATCATAGAGCATTGGTTCTCAAGTACAATCTTGTCAAAATCTTAGTAGACTGCCAAGTACACAGTATGTCCAAAACAAACCAGTCACCACTTTCTTTGTTTCTCCCAACTTTCTACCAATTTAGTCATCTCTGATTCCACACACTAGCTAGGACTCTCCAATCATATGATACCAACACTAGAAGTGTCCACATCTTTTCATAACCACAATGTCATTGGAAAGCATAACACGTTTGGAGAGCACTAACCACCAGTTCCATTATATTATAGGAAGAACAAGCCAATTGTGCAGTCTCCCAGTGGTGGATGGCTGCAACTCATAATGAGGGTGCTTCCTGTTGTGCTTTCAGTGCCATGTCCAGGCTAGTGGGGTTAAAGACTTGTCCAGGCTAGTGGGGGTGCAGTGGATTCAGTACCTGACCTCAGCTATGCCTTTGTAACTAAATACAGCCAAATCCACACAGCACTATTCCGATTTTTAGTGTAAAACCTTCCCAGAAGCAAAGAAGAGAAGAGGCAATCCCCTTATTTAAACCCTTTCAATATGGATGCATAGGTGTCTGCAAACCTTTTAAACAATCATTCACATTAGAGTGTAGACTAGACACTAAACTGTGCAGTGCTTGGTCCCCAAAAGGCTGGTTGTAAGAACCACTGCCAATTTCACATCAAAGTATTATCCGACTTCCACTAAGAAGCAAACAAATCATTAGAATTTGCCTCCAAAAATACATACAGTTTTTGATGATATGGTTACAAATGGACAAATGCACAAACAAAATAACTTAAAACACAAAGAAGAATTACTTCCATTCCCCATTAGGGACATTAGCCTCGCTGCTCCAGGGTAAAACTAAATTAAACAAACTTTGGACGTTTGTGTAAATGATTTTTGGATCACTTTTATCTGGTCACAAATGAACATTGGTCCAAACCTTGACAGAATCGTCCTCAAAACTGTAGAGTTCAAAAGGTTTCCTATTTCAGGACTCCAATGCTTAGCTTGCTAACCAGCTGTTTAGTTAAACTGGTTCAAAAACGAGGTGTAAAAGCTGCACCTTGCTGAAATCAGAGTTTCAACACCACCATTAAACAGTTAGGCCTAAAATTCCCAACTTTCCTTCTCTATACCACCATTGTTAACACTCATTTACTAGCTTAATGTTTAAAACCAAAGCTAATAGAGATTTGGTTTACATCCAGAGGACTCTAAAGAAGACAGATTAGGTAAATCAAGGTAAACTATGGCTAAAATTTTGTGAAATAATAACCGTTTTAATGTTATCTCTTAGAATCATGGCCCACATGACAGTTTTTCTAGTTCAGGACTCCACTGCTTAGGTTGCTAACTAGCTGCTTAGCTATATCGGCTCAAAGATCCCCAACCTTCCCTGCTAACACTCCTTTGCTAGCTAAACCAAAGCTAACAGGGGACTCCATGAAGACACAGATGAGGTAAACTGCGACAAAAGAAACACGTTAAAAGGTAATCTTACTGAAACATGATCCACAGAAAATATGAATTTGGCTGTGAAGGTGGACAACTATGGCTCAGTTCATATCAGACATTCATTTAGAATAAAACAGTGGCCGGTCTAAGACACTTGAAAAGAACAGAAAGGCAAACGCTAATTATCTGTTATATTATGAATAAAAGCCACCGTCTGGATATTCTGGGATACTGGACCAGTATCCCAGAACATAGGTTGAATTAATGGCATCTTTTGAGGTTCTGAGGACCATATTCATTTCCCCAACACATTCTACATACATCCTGATCACATCTTTAATTGCGTCTAACTAACAATCCAGCTGTTTCACCTTGTTATGACTGGATTTATTGTAGGAGGCTCGGTAAATGAATATTACTTCATACCCTCAACAGCTGGAGCAGAAACGCTTGGCCAGAGGTGTTGTGTAGAACATCAATTTATACCTTCACACTAATATTCAGGTTTAACCACGGACTACATTAAAAGCTTCAGATGTTCAAAAGAACAAGCAAGGGGCTGTAAATGTATCATAAAGGAGCTACATGTGTGAATTAGAGATAATTTTATAATAACTAATAATAGCACGCAAGCAGAACTTTGGGGTACACTAACAGTCAAAAGGTTTCTATTATTGATCCATTCATTCATAAGCTGCAGGTTTCTATTCTCGTTCAAGATCTGGAAGTTAATAAGTGAACTACTGGAAATTAAAATGTTCCTGTTTAAATTCTAGACTGTCCTTTAACTTTAAATGCACTCGTTAAACTGTTTCATCACTTTACAGCTTTATAGTTAAATATCAAACACTTGTTCAGTGATCCACTCAATTATAATTATAGGTCAGTAGTGATCAATAAAAATGGTATTGTTTCTGGTTGATAGAGACTCAAACAGTGAACACACTGTACATTTACTGTACATTGATTTCCAAGTTTATTTTTAGTAAATATTAAGTAATATAAAAATGTAGAATATTTTAATGTGTGCCAAAACCTTTGACTAGTAGTGTATGTTGCTTGGAGCAACAGCAAAGAGAACGATTTTTGGTTCCCAATAAAAATGGTTTAATCGAGTAGCTTCAGTTCTCAGTTGAAACTGTTTTCCATGTTCAGGGTTTTAGGGAACCAGAATCGGTTTTTCTATGCCATTGCTTCAAAGTACCTTTCCTGTACTCTTGTGTAAAAGTTTAAACACCCCTGGTCAAATGAGATTATAACTGATATTTTAAACTTCAACTGTGAGAATTGCCTCATTTGGGTGCACAATTTCTATTCATTTGCTGGAAAAAAAGCAATGTTTTATACTGAAAATATGAACATCTGCACAGTATATTTTCCAAATATTCAGCAGACACACAGTAATTGTACAATAAAGCTTTACATACATAGGTTGTAGTTTATACAACATTAATAAGCAGTTATAAACCAGTTTTAACAGAGTCTTGTTTTGTTAGTTGCCGAACTTATCTCGTCACTTCTCAGACAGAACAGTAACCTGTCAGCTTCATCAGGTCTTTGTTAACATGCTACTACCATTACTACCAACACCAGATCTTGCCCAATAGTGAGCCTGCATCAATGTATTACAACTGTTTTAACCTGTTTATGACCCAATACTGGCTTTCTCTAGTATGTAGTTGAGGCACGACTTTTAATGCACAATCTCTTCATATCTGCTGAATTTAACCTTTTTGGAACATATACTGTGCAGATGTTCATATTTTCAGTCTAAATTATTACAAACAGAAATTGTGCACCCAAATGAGGAGGTTTTATATAAACCCTTTATAAGTGGTTCTTAAAGGTCTAAAGCACTTGCAACTCCTTTATTGACATTTGTTAGTGTGTGCGCTCAAAGTGTTCGAGTTCAACTGGAGGGCTTCGGAAAGGCCACTAAATACTCCTGCAGCGCTCGGAACTCGGTCAGTCGGGCCGTCCAGCTCGAACAGGCAAAGCTTAAGAATAACCAGGTGATGTTCTGCTGGAGCAGGTCAGAGGCCCAGCAGCTTCAGCACAATTTCAGTGGGTCAGAGCTTAAGGTGAGATCAGAAGAACAACTCTGGTCGGCCACGGTTTCAGTACGTCAGCGGGTTCAGGATGAACAGGCGGTCCTCCTCTCTCCTGATCCACTTCAGCAGTTTGTTGATGGCAGACATGGCCAGAGCTTTTGTTCCCAGAGGACTGAAACAGAGGTAGAGCTCAAAACCGCTGGTGGCCTAAAGGACAGAGAACAGTAGAATTCGTTTCTGCGAGGAAATGAAAAGGGTCCTTGCACAGTTGCTATGGTAACTGTGGTTTTTGTTCACTAATGGCTATGGTGTTACATAACATTACATTCATTTGGCAGACTGTATTATCCAAAGTGACTTAAAATATGAGAAAACATTCAAGTCTGAGAACCCGAGTTCTAAGTGCTACATCTTATGTAGGAGTAGTGCAAGAAGATAGAACATCTGGAGGGTTTTGGATTCTGCTGGTCTGGCCAGCTTAGGCAGTTCATTCCCTCAGTGGGGTTTGCCACTGACTGGGTTTGCCTTGTGTGTAGGGATGGCAGAGCCAGACAATGCTCCATGAAGGAGTGGAGTAGTCTTGGAGTGTTTAAGTGGGAAAGTAAGACTGAATGATAGGGTTACTGTAGCTGGGTGTCACTCTGTAGCCATGGGTGGCCAATGTAGGTCAATCAGCAGTGGGATGACATGCAACCTTTTGGGTTGGTTGAAGACCTGATGAGCTGTCACAGTCCGATGTGATGTGTTGCTATGGTAACTATGGCATTAAAACTAGTTAGATGTTAAATTGCCTTCTATGTAGTTCTTTGTGTTAAATAAGTCAGGATCAGGATGATATAAAGTTCTCTGATTCTGATGTATGCTGGTTCTAAAGAATGCAAGACAGAATTTCTCAGTACTGCATATCTGGCCTGTTCCTCTGTCTTTGCTTTAAAGTATGGGCTCCCTAATCTAGACTGCAGGGCTAGGGTCCTCTTTCACTGGTCATGCTAGACCCTGGACCTTAAATGTAGATTTCCTATCTACCTGATAAAATTAGTAAGGTCTAATCAGCCATTAGACCTGAACATAAATACTAGTCTTTGTCTGGAATGTGGTAAAGAAGTGGGGAAAAGAACTGTTTTCTTTGGGGACTATTTTGCCTAATGATGCCCAGCTTTTCAAAACTGTGGTAAAACAACGTCTCAGGTGTCAGGTGACACCACCACAATGTTTCAAGAAACTGGGTAATACTGAAGTTTTATAAAATGAGTGGGCTCTTCCTTTAAGATTACTTTTTTTTAGGTTTAATAACAGTTCTGCAGGTGAAGGGCTTGGACTCTAGTGTCTGAGGTCAAGGAGCTCACCCAGGCAAACAGGTTCTCGGTGTCTCCGCAGCGATAGACGGAGCGGAGGGGGCGGGTCGGGTGGTGCAGGCAGCTGTGGAGGTAACGGTACAGTCCTATCAGCCTCTCGTGCTCCTCCTCCGTTTGGTACGGCACCGGCAGCTCCGGACTGAGAGAGGGAGGGAGGGAGGGAGGGAGGGAGGGAGGGTGGGAGAAGAGAGAAGAGAGAGAGAAAGAGCGAGAGAAGAGAGGAGAGAGAAAGAGAGAGAGAGAGTGAATGAGAGAGAGAGAGAGACAGGAGAGAAAGAGCGAGAGAAGAGAGAGGAGAGAAAGAGAGAAGAGAGAGGAGAGAGGGAGGAGAGAAAGAGCGAGAGAAGAGAGAGAGAGGAGAGAGAGAGAGAGAGAGAGAGAGAGGAGAGAGAAAGGGGAGAGAGAAAGAGAGAGAGAGAGAGAGAGGAGAGAGAGAGAGGAGAGAGAAAGAGCAAGAGAGCGAGAGAAGAGACAGAGAGAAAGAGCGAGAGAAGAGAGAGAGGAGAGAGAAAGAGAGAGAGAGGAGAGAGAAAGAGAGAGAGAGGAGAGAGAGAGAGAGAGAGAGGAGAGAGAAAAAAAGAGAGAGAGAGAGAAAA
>JBBPDC010037266.1:0-11976 GCA_037974485.1 Hemigrammopetersius urotaenia | reverse complement strand
CTTTCCCCGTTTACTGGTTACTTTTATAATAGTGACATATGATAGTGGCAGCTCTACAGCAAATACAAACAAAAATCATATAAAGCATTTTTTTTCATAAAAAATTTTCTTTACAAATTTAGATAAATCAACCCGCCCCAAAAAAAGATCAGTTTGAAATCGGCAATACGCGTTCACCGATCGCGTTCACCAATACGCGTTCATCCGTATCCGATCACTGGCCGATCAATCGGTGTATCAGCATGAAAAACTAGTTCAGAAAAGTGTGGTGTGGGTTCTGATGATTACAAAAAAAAATGTCGATCTGTGTTATTCTAAACAGCTGCTCTATTGGAAATGTTGATTACTGGCGTAAAGAAAAGCACATTTATTTCGGTGCCCAAAATAAAGCAGAAAAGTGATGGCAAAAGGTTAATGTATAGCAGCAGATAGGCTTATTACTCACCAGAGGCGAAACTGCCAAATGCATGTGGTTGTTCAATCTTATCAGGTTACAGTCTAGATTCCTGTATTAAATGAACAGGTGTAGACAGGATGTGTGTATTTGTGCACAAGATAAATAAACCAAAAATAAGCTGAACAGAAGATAACCATGTACTTATCATACCATGTCTGAATTCAAAATGATCCTTTCACTGAATCGGATTACCAGCACTAGAACACACAGCAGACATTCGGCCTGACACTTTCAGTAAGACTATGAATAGCCACTAAAATGCAATAAGGGTCCCATAAAAGAGAGAGGGTGAGATAGTGAGTGAGTGAGCGAGGGTGTTTGAGTGCGACAGTGTGAGCTCCAATAATTCTTGCTGACAGCACTAAAATAAAAGCTGTCCATAGATCCTCTTCCTCACTGGGCAGGAGGTCAAGACCAACCCACTCTCAGCTGTTAACCCTGAATCGGACCCTCTATTTAAAGAGTGTTTGGCAACCTCAGCATGACCTCACATTCCAGAACACAAAGGTATGGAGACATAGAAATGTGTCCTCCTCCCCCTGCCAAACACCCATCCATCCATGCAATTAATCATTATGGCGAATGACAATAGTCTTCCGTACGCCATAAAACCTGATGGCTGACTATGAACTACACTGACTGCTGTGAATATTAGATGATAAGTACAGACTAGTCAAACAGAGGTCTACCAAAACAATGAGATCACAATATAGCATCTGACTGCAGAATGATGGTGCTGTGAATTTGTGATGTGGTAAAAATGCTTTCAAATGCTTATTTTTATAGTCTATGTCCCCAAATATGCTCCCAAAACACCTTATATCTTTAAGGGTAATGTTTTAAGCTGAGGTTAAAATTAAATTAAAGACAAACCCGTATCCGTACTGTACAGTTTACACTGAACTCCCGCAGTGCTAGAACGTAAATTTACTGACGTTACCCCAGTATAGACTGTACTATAATGCATGCACGCGCATTTTCTTTGGTATATGAAGGGAAAAACTAGGCCTGGGCGATTAATCAAAAAGTAATCAAAATCAACATTCAGAACCTATAATCGATTAAATTTTTCCAGGTCGATTATTTCAATTACTTTCCCTTTAAAAACACTACAGCATGTGGAGTCATGTGACCCGTTCCGTTATGTTACGTTATTCCGCCAACATGTCGAGCATGGAGAGTTTAAACACCGAGACAACTGAGCAACTTGTCAGTGAACTATGAGGGCAAAAAAATTAAAAACAAATAAAAATAATCGTTCATTAATCGTAATCGAGTTAAAATGTTATCAATTAATCGAGATTTTGATTTTAGGCCAAATCGCCCAGCCCTAGGAAAAACTGTAATTTAATTTAAATTATTAGTTTGGTTGTAAGAAGAAATCTGTGAACTAACTAGGCCACAATGTGCAGAAATACAGACTGTTTGATTTTTAATACCCTCTCCACACCACACCAAAACAAATATGCCATGACGCTGAAAGAACAAAGGTGTGGTTCATTAGACAGAAAGAAACTAAACTAAACTAAACCCTGACCTTAATACATCCACACACCCCTAAACCCCCATAGCCCTCCATCCCCGTAAAGACACACTGGGTATGATGTTATGGAAAACATGGATATTACCCAAGTCTATTGGGCTACATTCAAAATCAATACACTTAAGTTTTTGGACCCTACCCTCCCTTTATTGCTACAAACATTTACCGCAATGCACTACAACATCAAGAATGTTGGTCTGCAATCACAAAGAAACTGCAATGAGATCCTATGTGTACTAATACAGATGATCCACAAACATACTAATGTCGGTTGGAAGAATTAATAACAAAAACTTTGTTCCATGTCATTTAAAGATGTCTATGAAGAAAACAAATGCTAAGTTTTCATTCAGTGTAATATTGTGATATTATATAAAAATCAAATGGCACAATCAAACCAAATTAAAGACTACTAGCATGTATTTGGGTGAGTTCATGAAATTTCTTTCCAAACTTATTAAATTCTGCATCTTCATCAGTGCAGCCCGAATGTAAGTAGTTCACAGTTGCTTTAAGCTCCAGGGTTTCGTCAGTTAAGCAGAAGCCTGAGCTTGTAAAAATGTGTCCACTGTGACCCACAGTCCTGTTCACTCAAACAGGCTTTACAGAGAGATGACTCAGCCTACTTCCTACACAATGAGGCCAAGAGACAGCCTTGAAAAGAGTAGCACGGCGAAGCAAGCTGCCCTTATTCGCCATGCTAATGAATCACCATCCGAGTGCTAAAGCTGCAAAACAAACCCTGCTTGCGTGCAAGGCCATCAGCGCTCCTGCCTTTCAGCCGCAGATGGGAAGGTGACAGACTGAATGGACACGGAGGCATTCGGCATATTCGAACAAATTGCTTCTGGGAGACGTGGTGCAGGATCATTCAGGACGCTCGCCACAGGCAGAGCCGCACCTCCCGACTGCTGTCAGGCCAGGCGTTCCTAAGAAAGTTAGCTGGAATATTTCCAAAAACCTTACTCAGCCTAAAAGAACAGAAAAGTGGTGGATTTCTGGAATTCTGAATGAGCCACAGTGACTGTCACTTCTCTCAGCACTCTGTCTTTCCCTTCAGTACTCATGAACAAAAGAGACTGAGCTACTGATGGTATAACAGCACGAAATCTGCGAGATCAATAATTGTGATTAATACTGTACTTGTGTTTTGGCAACAATATGTAACTCAGTACAAGCGAAAATCAAGTAGGCTTACTAGAGATCAATACTCACTGGTGCTCACTACAGTAATATATAGTACTGTGCAAAAATCTTGATCCCATACACCTCTCTTTTCTTTACATTTTGCTTTGAACCACCATTTTGGTGCAAAAATTCTTCTGCTTGTTTTGGCATATTGAGTATTTTAAATAAATAAACAGGAACAAGTGTTTTACTATGACAGGCAAAGAGTGCCTTAAGATGCAAGGGGTCTACCGTGTACACACACTCTGGTATGTACATATGTATTTATGGGAAGATATAAAAATGTGGATGTATATAAATATATAGACATAGACAGATACAGATAAACAAACATTAGTAACAATATTACTGACCCTGTGCCTCATAGACAAATTAACCTGCTCCAGCACACCCGATCCAGGGCCTTGACATTTAACTGTTGTATCACATGTTCTAGAACAGGACGAACTCCGTGCAGCTTCCCATCCCGGGATTACCCATCCCTGGAGCGTCCTTGCTAAGCCTAAACCGCCTGGAAGCTCGTTAGTGGAAATCTTGAGTTAACAAGAGGCACCACAGCCTTTCGATCGTGTTAAGAACAACAGTTTGAGTAATGGACCCATTTAGTAACATGATCCTTGGACATACTAACCCCTGGCCACAGATGCTCCGTTAAAAAAAGAGAATAGCACAGGGACCACACAGAGCGGCAAGCGTACACACCAGTGTCGTTATTTTTAAAAGGGAGCTATCAGGTTCCTCAAACCAGGATTATTAGGATTCCGCATGATGGACAGCATCATGGTGGTCCACCTAACAAGACAAAGGAGTAAAAGAAATAAGAAAACTTGTATTTTTTGAGCTGGATTTATTTCAGGGCTATGAGTCAGGCTAGTGTTCGTTGTGTGAATCGACAAAACGTCACATTACTCCTGACAAGAGACCCTCATGGTGCAGATGTGGTGAGGATAAGCGGAAACCTCAATAAGGTTCAGAATGACTTCACTGTTCACGACACATTCAGAGCTCTCTCAAATCGAAGCGGTTTTGAAAGAGGCTAGCGAGACGGGCCCTTTGAAACCTCAGGCATGAGTCATGTATAAAAATTCTGCTCACACTTCCAGCAGTCAGTCGGACACGCAGCTCACTCTGGATTCCGGACACCCTGCTGGTAACACAGACCCTCCCATGCCATCTCCGGACCTCGGAGCTGAAACAGCGGTCTGCTCAGTCTGACAGGCACTCACACACAACTCATGTGATCATACACAAGCCACTGTCCATCAGATGTCCTCACAAAAGTCACTGTTCATTTGATGCCTGTACACAAGTCACCATCCATTTGACTTACGCAACAACGTCAACTATAAAGGGACTTATGTAAGGATGTCAGTGTCCACTTGATGTCTTTACCCAAGTCACTGTCCATCAGACCTCCTTACGAAAGTCACTGTCCACCTGTCAAATGGTCAGTGACTTGTATAAGGACTTTAGATGATCTCAGAGCTGAAGCAGCAGTCCAGTCAGTCACTGTCCATAAGACATCCTCACACAAGTCACTGTCTACTTTACATCATCACCTGTCCATTTGATGTCCTGACAAGTCCAACTGGCAGATGGAAAGTGACATTTTGACCTCAGAGCAGAAGTGGCAGTCTTTCCACATGTCACTGTCCATTTGATGTAATAACACGCCATTGTCCATCTGATGTCCTCCCACAAGCCATTGTCCATCAGATGGCCTTACCAAGGTGACTGCCCATTTAACTTGTGTAACGACGTTAAATGGCCAGGGATCTGTGTAAGGATGTCTAGTGTGCACTTGATGTCCTGACCAGTCACTGTCCATTTGACAGATGACATCCTGACCTCAGAAAGTCCGGCACTCTCACACAGTGCTGTCCACTTCACATCCTTACACAACTCACTGTCTATTTGCTGCCTTTTCCTAAATCACTGACCACTTGATGTCCCTCCACAACTCACTGTCCACTTGACAATCTTACCCAAATCACTGTCCATTTGACAGACTCACGGTGACATCTTGACCTTAGAGCTGAAGCAGCGGCCCAGTCAGTCACTGTCCACTTGACATCCTTACACAAGTCAATTCATGTTCTTAGACAAGTTACTGCCCACCTGATGTTCTTAGACAAGTTACTTTTTACTTGCCGTCCATCTGACATCTTCAAAAGTCAGTTCATACACAATACAGTGTCTACTACTGCAGAATCATGCACTGTCCATATAGTGCAGTCTAACGTTACCTTTATGAACAGACGTGACAAAAATTTTCTTATTTGGGATACGTGGCCTACACAACGGAGTACAAGAGGGTACCAGGCTGGCACCTGGGTAGCTTTACCTTCAGCCACCGTCTCCTCCACGGTCACCTGGTAGCGGCCGATGGTGAACACGCGGCCGATGAAGGTGCCTCCGCTGCCGGACGCGGCTCCTCCAATTCCCCCCGCCGCCGAACCGGGACCAGAACCGACCATTTCTCTTCGAGAATCGAAAAACTTCTTCATGGTCACTCTCACTTTCACCACAGCGAGCAGGCGTCCGGTGTCGATTTTATAACATGAATTACAGCCCGGTTCAAACGCCTCTCCGATCGGACGGAGAAAAATAATGAAAAACTGAGATAAAACAGTTCCCTCCGACCTCACACAGGGCCTGTTTCTCGATGAAAGAAGATAAAGATGATATAGTGCCCACCACTGATGGAATAAAGTACAAAAACACAAAAAAGTGTGGCTGACAATGAGCGCTAACTCAGCTAGCCGCCTGTAAACAAACGCAGCCCCGGGAAAGCTACAGGAGCTGCCCGGCGATCAGGCGCTTCCTCCCGGGCGTGTCACAGACAAACATCGCTCCGGCTGGAGCTATGAAGCCGGCAGGACAGCTGGCATCACTGTCAGACGGTGGTTAGGGCTCTCTCTCGGTGCAGGTGTTCAGCTCAACTCGGTCCGAAGTGGGTCCTGAAGATGCGGAAGGAAAAATAATCAAACACACTCCAGCAAAGTGAGTTCAGTTTCGGATCTTTCTGCTCCTCCCGGCTCCTCTAACGAATCCAGTCGTCTTCAGGGGCGTGCAGCCGGAGTGTCACGGTTCTGGTTAGGTCCGGGAGAAGAAGGTCTCATTGATTCCTTTTTTAAAAATCAGCTTTTCTTTTCTTTTATAGACTGTTATGGGCACCATTCGACCCAGCAAGGAGCCAGAACCTGTCAGTGAAAATGTGTAAAAGCTTATAAATGTGAGAGCGAAGCTAGTTTCGAGTGGACTACAAATGTCCGCAGTGGCTCATGGGAGGTTTATGTGGAACATGCCTGACGTCAAGACCAGATAAGGGGGTTTGTTTATTTACTTAATATATGTTTTCTTATATAAATAAACAAATAAAAATGAACAAAAAATTATTCATTTGATGACACATTAGAGCTTATATAGTGTAAGGCATGGTTTCTTAAGTAAATAAAAGAAACAAACCTGATTCATTTGAGGACACAGAGCTTATAAAATGTGAGGGAGAGATGTTTTCTTAAGTAATTAAATAAACAAACAAAAATGACTATTTACTCTTCAGAGCTTATATGATATGTTAAAGTCAGCATAAAATATTTATGCTTAAAAGAAAACGTTGGCTTTGCATTTGTGAGGAACAGTGTTTCTCCAAACAGCTCACTTCTTCTAACAAGAAAAAACGAATGCATGCTGCATTTTTAAATATATAATCATGATTAATGATTTATTTTTTATGTGTAAATTTTATGTGTAAATTATATAGTATATGTAATAAAATGAAAGGCAGAGATAAGTGAGAGATGTTGTCTATGAACAAACAAAAACGATTAATTTAATGACTCATTAGAGCTTATATAATGTCTTATATTAGAGCTTATATTAAAGTCAGCATAAAATATAATAGACTTGGCCTAAGCCTGGGTCGAATTTCTGCTTAAAAGAAAATGCATGCTGAAATTTGAATATGTAATAATAATGTATGTTACACATTGTATAACACGGTATATTTAAGGAAATGAATGAAATACATTGACTGTACAGCTCTGCGGGCCTAGACTGCACAAAGCCTCTTTTTCCTGATAAGCCTTGAACTGCTGCCACTGGAAATGAATAGAGAACCAGAACTTGGAATCATTGACTTTGATGTTCCATCACTTACAGATCTTTACTGCCCCTTAGTGGACATGCCATCAACTGATATCTCAGAAGATGCACCACATGGACAAAAGCATTGAGACACATCTTTTTTCAGGATTTGGGCTAGACTCCTTACCTCCAATGAAGGTCAATCTTAATGCTTTAGCAGAACAAGACATTGGAAGCATGGATTTTTGGACAACGCCATGCTTCCAACTTTGTGGATGCAGTTTGGGGAAGAAAACCTTTTCTGTTCCAGCATGACTGTGTCCCAGTTCACAAAGCGAGCTCCATAAAGACATAGCTGGAGGAGTTCAGTGTGGAAGAACTTGATTGGCCACACAGAGCCCTGACCTCAACCCCATCCAGCACCTTTGTGATGAACTAGAACGGAGATTGTGATCCAGACCTTTTCGTCTGACCTCCTGAGAATGAATGGACACAAATTCCCACAGAAACTCCAACATCCAAAATGTTGTGTTTTGGTTTTAAAAAATGCCTACAAATGCCTATTTTAATTGTGTAAATCCTTAATATGCCTCCAAATATGAGGGGGATGAGGAGGAGAGGAGGAGTAAATGTGGGGAGGAGAGAAGAACTTATTACACCTAATGACGCAAGTCTATCATATTTCACCCCTTGCCTTTTTTTGAGAACTCCAGGTGGTGGTAATACACTGAAAAGTTGTCAACCACCATAAAAAGAAGAAGAAGCCTTCTGCAGTGTGCCTGCTCTGTGTCTTGTCCTTCTATTGTAGTGTTTTAAACTTTACCCTCCAAGTTATCTCAGTTATTTATTCAGTTTATTTGAGGCTCTGTACTGACTAATGTTAGATAACATCAACTTCATTAAAAATTACAATCATTTTCTTCTTTCTCATGTATCTTCTACAGTTGGTTTTTTTTATTTGTTTTTAGAGTCTTCTCACTCACACAGTTGATAAAGTGAATCATTTACATTCAGGAGTCCAGTGAGTCCAGAGGTGATGAGGCTCCACTGCACTGACCGGTGTTGGTTAGTTGATGGTGAGTGTCCACTGGAAGGCTTTCTGTATTTTGTCACATCATCTTCTGGGCTGCTGTAGTCCAAACATGGTGGGGAACTCAGAGAGGAAGAAACGAAGAACTTCCTACACAAACAGACATGTTGTACATTTCCTGTAGTATTTAGATTCATTTACACTCATGAAGTCATTTGTATCCCACACTAATTCTCAAAGTAGAGGACAAAACCAATAAGTTGAGCCTGAACCACTACTCGTGAATCTGCATCTACAACAAAACATACATAGTAATCCCCCGCTTTTCGCAGGGGTTATCTTCCAAGAGCAGCCGCATAAAGTGAAAAAACGTGTTATTGTGTTTTGGTAAAAAAAAAAAAAAATTCTAAAATGCCTATTTTTATAGTGTAAACCCTAAATCTGCCCCCAAATCTGCCCCCGCCCCCCAAGAACACTTTAATTTCATTTCATTAATGCATTACCCTTAAAGAAAACGTAAAGGTAAATCCGTATTCGCCTCCTTTCATTTAAAAGAAGCAAATACAGGTTTAATTTAAACATAAACATGTCTGGGACATTGCAACTCACCAAGGGTGACCTACGCCTCTGATGTGAACCAAACAGGGCTCTGTAAGAGAGAGTGTGTTTTTAACTATAATATCTAATAATTCATACCCCAATAGAAAAATGATACAGGAATGACTGCAACAGGAGGTCCTTTCCTACCCTCCCACCTCAGTGGATGATCAGAAGAACCCCCCTCAACCACCACTTCCTTATTTGACTAACATTTTGTCATGAACTTTTTTAAATGCATTTGATGAACTAATCATTTTTATTACATTTAATAGAAAGTCACAACATAAATTGAAATTTACCAGGTTTCTAAAAGTAATATTGGGGCTGGTCTTCCACAAGGAACATGTTTATATACTGTACATGAACTCATTATTTACGAATGTGAGAAAACCCTAATGGCTCATCTAAAACAGTGTTTAATTATAATTTTCACAGATGACTTCTGCATTGTACTGTATAAAAGCATCAAAATGTAAAATTAAAGCCCTAAATCCCTTTTCTCTCTTTGCACGTAATCTGCCCGTTAAGAAATCCACATGTGACCTCAAGATGTGTGACATCATGCAGTGGGTCTGATTATCCAGCTTGGTAAACACTCCACCAGCTGGAAAACCGAGCGGAGCGTCTGAACCACTCCTTCAGTTCTGTTCTCTCAAATGGAGGCTGCTTTACATTTATGGCATTTGGCAAATGCTCTTATTCAGAGCGACTTACTATCATTAGTTACAGGGATAGTTCCTCTGGGGACACTGAGGGTTAAGTGTCTTGCTCAAGGTTTGAATGGTAGAAAGTGGGGGGTTTAAACCTGCAACTTTATGGTTGTCTAGGTCAGAGGCAAGTGTTTTACCCACTAGGCTACAGCCACCAGCAGGTAGATTAAGCCACTCCCACTGAATAAGCAGATTACTGGGGAAACAAAAGTGAAACCACTATCTTCCTCTGCTCAGACTGTTCTGTCTCTGTGTGCAGTAAAATGGCAGAAGCTTCTCCAACACCTCTGGACTCTTTAAGCTGCCCAGTATGTCTGGATCTACTGAAGAATCCAGTGGCTATTCCCTGTGGACACAGTTTCTGTCTGGACTGTATTAAGGACCACTGGGATCAGGGGGATTGGTTGGGGGTCTACAGCTGCCCCCTGTGCAGACACACCTTCACCCCGAGGCCTGTCCTCAACAAGAACACGGTCCTGGCTGAACTGGCTGAGAACCTGAGGAGGACGAGGCTCCAAACTTCTCCTCCTGCTGGATCTGGAGATGTGGAGTGTGACGTCTGCGCTGAGACAAAACTCAGAGCTGTTCGGTCCTGTCTGACGTGTCTGGCCTCTTACTGTGAAGATCATATTCAACCACATTATAAATCTCAAGTATTTAAGAAGCACAAGCTGGTTCAGGCCTCCATGAACCTGCAGCAGAAGATCTGCCCTCATCACGATAAGCTTCTGGAGGTTTTCTGTCGCTCTGATCAGCAGTGTGTGTGTCTTCTGTGTGTAATGGATGAACACAGTGGTCATACAACAGTCTCAGCTGCAGCAGAAAGAGCTGAGAAACAGGTAGGAACTTTACTGTAAGTCCTGCAGTGGCTGATTGGGCAAAACCAGGGCCATAATCATACAATAACACAATCTTATGTTAACAGTAAATAAGAAGAAACTAGAAGAGGAAAACAGCAGCAAGCCTTGGCCCAACCCTGGTCAAAGTACAGAACAGCACAGTGAAGGAACTTCAGTCAGTCAACACCCAGCTTTAATAAAAGGCAGTAAAATATAAATGAGACAAGTAACATTTAATAGTAACTTACTATGTATGGAGCATCATTTATAAGATCAGATAAGATTGGAAATTTGCAGTTATATGGTCAAATGGAGATCATTAAAAACATTAATTACTGCTGGGTTTTTTTGGTTCAACCCAAGAATAAGGCCCATTGAAAACTGAACTGAAATAAAAAGCAAAAAAACAACTCAATGTTGTTCCATTAATACCAGCCAGCAATGGCCAAAGTTTCATTTATGTTCATTCATTTAGTTCAGTAAGAGTATTCGTCAACACAGCAGGGAGAAAGATCTTCAGGAAGTGAAGTGGTGACCGCTGACTGTGTGATGAAAAAAATCCATTACTGCTGTGTGATTTGTCTCTCTTCAGAGCTTCCAGTCTCTCCCTGCCCCTCCTGGATCTGCAGACATACCTCACATCACGACCAATCCACAGTTCTCCACAGACAAACTGAAGAAAGCTGTGACTGCAGTGATGGAAAGAGTAAAGCCTGAATTCATCCAGTTATCTGGAGGTAGAATAAATTATATAAAAGCCTAAATATTTGAAAATGTAATGTAATTGACAACTTTTAAGTTAAGACAAGTCGAAGCCCAAAAGAGAAAATGACACAGCAAATTTCAAATAAAGGTTAAAGAAGACCTGATACTACTGACCGAGATCAGACCAACACTAACAGAAACCCAAGGTCACTCATACAAACACCTGACAGGGAACACCTGGGGGACCAGGAGGAGTTTCAGAAAAGACCAAAAAAGCACAGGAGAACATAAACCCAGAACAACACACAACCACAGGAGGACAAAAATCTGCTGCCCACTGGCTACTCCATAACCTTATTTAAGGAATTTTCATTGGACAGGAAAGGATTAAAAAGACAAAAAATGAAAGTACAAAACACAACCTGAAATTGTAATTGTCCTTAAACAACATTTAAAAGAAAATCTTCACAAATTCACGGTTTAGGTATTGATCATGTTCTGGATTTCTGAAATCAGAAATCATTTCCTTGCAGAGAGAGCAGAAAATAAGTAACGGTTAAGGGCTTTGATGCATTAACCGTGACGTCATGAATAACATGCCCATAGGTTGGTCCACTGGTGGGCTGTGAAGGCTTTTGATTGGGCCGTGAATTAGTGGTGTGCGATACCACAAACTTTGGTATCGATCTGATACCAAGTAAATACAGAGCCAGTATCACCGATACCGATACTGATACTTTTGCCTGTCCTTTAAGTGTTTTTGTGTTTATTCCTTTGAATTATTAATTAATTAAAACCCAGGACAGAATTTGAGC
>JBBPDC010037200.1:0-11980 GCA_037974485.1 Hemigrammopetersius urotaenia | reverse complement strand
TGTCACAAAGCAGCTTTACAAAATGAAATAAATGTGTGTGTGTGTGTGAATGAAGTGCCTCTGATGAGCAAGCCAAGTATCATATCATATAACCTCAAGGCGAAGCGTCCCGGTGTGGCAGAGACAGCGGAGGGAGGGGTCTCTGTGTGACAGAGTTGGGAAAAAGCAAATAAACAAAGCCTTCTTTGTAAAATTGATGACTTGGTGTGTTCATTATATATTAGGTTGACATAGAATATATATATATATATATATATAGTGTGTGTATATGAAGTTGAAACTGAAAAAAAAATTAATGATGGTTAGTATTTACTTTATAATTAAAATGTAAGGGGTCCCCTACCATTGACAGGCAGTGTGAGAAAACAGTTACCGCGTAACATGGCATGGAGAAATTTGCCTAAACTGTGCGGGCGCCCTTCAGGGACGGGAATGGCGTGGGGGGCGACTGTGGGGTGGAAAGAGGGTGTAAGACACGATGCCACCCCAGATGCCCCACCATCCTCAGCCAAGACCGCAAACTCAGCATCATAGTAGAATAAACATTTGTAAACCAAACTGTGATTGGCTGTAATTTCAGCTGGGAAGAAGGGATGCTGCTGAATCTACAGTCTTGATTATCAGCGCTCCAGATAAACAAATAAAACTTCATGGGTAGGTAGGATTAAACAGTTAAACTACTGGATGCAAAATATAAATATTTCAATAAATACTATACTAATTATTGTTAAGCAGTTTGTGTGTATTAGTGGGTTTTTTTCAGTATGCAATTCTGAGCTGCAGTAGTGTGTGTCCCTTCCCCCGGTCTATTATGTAATACTATAACTTGGCACAGAGCGGCTCAAAAACACACAACTCCTTCAGCACTACACGCGCGCTCAAAAAACACATACAACACACACCCGACCCCCCCCCCCAAACCCAAAGAACACCTGCCCACAACACACACCCCCACACCCAGTAAACACTCACACGACTCCGCTCACGTGCTCAAAACACAACCGAGACTCTCCCGTTCGGTCCGGTCCGGTCTAGTCCGCAGGAGTAAATTTGGAGCAGAGAATGAAGAGTATAGTGTTAAGTTCTAAAACTCTTACCTTCTTCTGAGGTTCTCCAGCAGCTCCTCCGTACCTCCTGCCCCCCTCTATCTGTGCGCGCGGAGCTGTTCGGGTCGCATCGTTTTTTTCCAGGAGGTTCTGGATCAGGTTCTGTTTCTGGTTATAGTTCTGTACCTTGTTCTAGTTGAGGTTCCGGTTCTCCACCCGCAGCTCCACGAGCCCAAAACTCCGTCCGTCCGCTCCACCTGAGCGAGGCTCCGCCCACTTCACGCGCCTGGACCAACGAGGCGCGGTTGCCCGCCCAGAACGCGAGTGACGCAACAGCTCGCGCCGATCGGCCAATCGTAAACGCTGCACGTGTATGGGCGGGGAGCGCGCGCGAGAAGCGCCTTCGCTGGAAGACAGGGGAAGGAGGAGGGAGGAGGGTGGAGGGTGGGGCGGAGTTGTGTAACAGGATTTCAGCGCGCGAGCGCCAAAAAAAACATGGATTAAAGCTTCAAAATAATGAATGATATTGATTAAACAAATACAAATACAAGCGCGTGAATAAATTCAGGCAAGTGTGTAAACCATATTTAAATAAACAAAAGCAAACTCGCTCGCGCCCCGCCCACCGCCTCCGCCTCGCGGAGCTGCACGAGGTCGCCGGTTTCCACTCACGCGCTCCTCTCCTCGCGCACTTACGTACCGAACGCGCCCAGCCAATCGGGACAGGCACCGCGTAGAGCCACGTGCGCGCGGCTCGACGAGGGAGGGGTCTCGGCACACACAGACGGTCACGTGATTTGGTCCAAACAGAGAGCGAGCGGGTGCGCCAAAGAGAGACAGAGAGAAAGACAGATGGACGGATATAAGTCAAGTGATAACATGAAACGATCGTCACAGTTAAGAAACAGATTTATTTTTTCTCAAATAAAATAAAGTGGACTAAACGTCAAGAAACCCGGTCATTTATAGGTACAGACAATTCTCACACATACATATACACACAAACACTCACCCACCCCCACACACTCTGTTAAAAGTGTGACAGAAGCATCAGCTTCTTCAGGTAAGACTTTCTTCTACACCCAGAATCACCTTCGTTTCTTACATGCAGGACACACGTTACTATGGTTTTACTCATCCTCCTCAGGCCAGTCAGGTGTGCAACCCCGGCAGGCAGAGGCGCCGGTCAGCTGTGCAGGCCCGGCAGGCAGGGGGCGACAGTGAGCGCAGGGTGCAGACTGACTTGTAGTGTCTCTGCAGTGGAGAATTTCATAAAGGAGGCGCGAGTTTCACGGCCCGGTGCTCGAAATGCTGCTGCAGACAGAACCTGCATTATACTGAACAGAGTCCCCTCACTACACACACACACACACACACACACACACACACACACACACACAAGTTACCATCACTCCATGCAATCAGATTTCTAGTATTCCTATCAATATGAGGTCCTGACAAAGACAAACACACACGCACATAGTGAGGAATATAATACATGTCTTCTATTTGCCATTTGAGAAAATAGTCCCCAAAGAAAAGTGATTTTGCAGTTTTTGCACACAACTCTTTGCTGCTAGAATACAGTACCTGACAAAATATTGTATTTATCCAGGCTGTAGCCACCGTAGACTACACTAAATGTTGCCCTGTGCAGTTGTTCTTGTGTTTTTCTTGCACATTTTTGTCTGCACTTGTGGTGTATTGTTCTTGTGTTGCTCCATGGAGGCATGTTTCCTTTCACTGTGTGCATATGGTCAAAATGTCAAAAACCTACTGGACTTTAAAGGGCATTTTGAATGAGAGCGAGTGTGTGTGTGTGTGTGAGAGAGAAAGACTGACTAACCTGCCGACGTGGATAGTGGATGCAATGTGCCAGGCCATGTCCGTCTCAGGAGTGGGTGTGTCCTGGATCAGTGTGCGGGCAAGGCGGAGGGCGGCACCAGCAAGCTGAACGGGCAGATACACCACACACTGCCACTCCAACAGAGACAACTCCAACAGATACCGCGCCATACACACCACCTGAAACACACACAGTCGCATTGGGAGGCGCTTTTAAATAGAGCATGACTCTCTACTATTTTCTGGCAGTGATTTTTCTCCAGTCCTATCAGCGCCAACCAGGACTCATTACTTGACCAATCGATTTAATCGAAATTGGTCAGATTTAAAATAAAGTTATCCGACAGGAGTGAGTCTCAACAATAATAGAATACAGGGAGGAGGTGACCAGTCTCGCTGGCTGGAGTGTGGCCAACAACTTGCCCCTTAACATGGACCAAACGATAGATGACCGTGGACTTCATGAAATTCATAAAACTCCATTAGCGTTTAAGCAGCACCCAACTCCTGGGTGTCCACATCTCTGAGGATCTCACCTGGTTAATAAACACCTCATCGGCTAAGTAAGCATGACAAAGTCTTCACTTTCGATGGAAACTTAAGCTGCACTCACCCTGATCACAACTCTCTGCAATGGAAGTGAGTGATGCACTCCCTGCATGTCTTCCTACCACAAATGCTGCACCAGAAGAGTGTTTGGTACTATGGAGGATCAGGGGCGCCAGATGCAGTTTTATCATGGGGATGGCACATCGGTCTACGTCTGGCGTTCGATGGGTTGCTGCACTCCTCCAAAGTCTCTGTCCTTTGGAGGGAGTGGGGATTGGTGCGCACATGTGGAGTCATGGCCATTGTGCAGGAAACAAGGGGGGGGGGGTTTAAATGATTTTAAAGAGTAATATAACGGTTACTATAATGGTCCCAGCACACATGGGAGACTGTGTGTGGGTTCAGGTTTGTCCTGTCTGCTCTTTTATTAAAACCAGGCATGCAGTACCATTACATACACTCAGGCACCTCCAGTCTGTGCAGTCCAACACACAGTTTCTGACACCTGCTGTAACACTTTATTCACTTCACCATTTTTCCACTCACACAGTACAAATGACTGCCTGGTTGCTGTACCACATAACAGAGACGATTGTCCATTCTCGTGCAATATTTCATGTGCTGTAAAGCTCATAATGCTGCTAAAGCCCTTTCAAAATCATACATCAAACTCTAAATGACGGACCATATTTCATTTTGACCATATTTCATTTTTCCACACACTTGCTCTGTTCATACCTGCGATATGTGGTGTGACCTGGATCACCCAACGTTCACAGATACGGAGGTAAAAGCTTCTGCTGTGTTGCATCAACCTATATTCTTTTTAGAGCTCGTGTCTGCAACGTTTCGATCACTGATCAGGAGTCTTGATCATTTAAAATCAATAATTTTACCCTCTGATGGATTGGCCATTGTTTAGTCCTCTCACTGTGAGCTTCTGGCAGAAATCAGCTTCTAAAAACAGAGCATTAGGAAAGAAGAGCCCCATGACCAGAATAAATTGTGTGTTGACAATTTAACTGAAGCAGACATTTTTCACTCAACTGATTTTTCTCTGTTGTATTATTCTCTTTGACACACAGGTCAGAAATAAACCCATATATAGCCATCAGTGACCACAATTTAAAGAATGAAAAATGTGTGTAACTTTTGCTTTGGTCACTAATAAGGAAACAATGTTTGCTTTAGAGCGGTTTGAAATGGATTTTTACACAGTCACACGTACATCTAAAGTTTACTCTCTGCACTTTATAAGTTCTTCCATGAACAGCACTATGGTAATGCACTTTACTCCATTGTTCTAGGCAACACTGATTCCACACAAGAGTCTGTTAAAGATCCTAAACCTCCAGAGAGAGGGTGGATCAGACCTGTGCTGGCTGGGGAGGGTTCTATTGGGGATTCGGTACCTGGTCACTGCAGCGGGCGATGAAAGCAGAGAGCAGCAGGAAGTGGATCGGTGGGACGTTAAACAGATCAAACTGTAGAGCAGAGAGAACCCGCCGCTCCATCTTCACCAACTCACGCTTGGTATACGCACTCCCCATCAGATAACACAACTCCGACACCTAAACACACACGCACCATCAGAAAACATCTCAGACACCTAAATGCACACGCACAACCAGACACAACTCAGGCACCTATACACATTCACTCCATCACATGACACCTACCTACATGCACACACCCCATCAGACAACTCAAACACCTACATCAGTCCTAACACCACCCAGTGGATGTTTGTATGCATGTTCAAGTAAACAGGATCTCATTTGCATATCTATTTTATATCAGTAACTGATTGTCGTTATACGTATTGTTTAAAGAGCCGGTTCCTCTGTTCAGACTGGGGTTAAAGGTTGAAGTCTGAAATGTTATGGTTTAACATGACCATGAAGATGTAGTAGTGTGTGTGTGTGTGTGTGTGTTTGGGGTACCTCTGGCAGTAAACATTCCTCTTTCTTGGCGGCGATGAAGAGGCAGGTGACCCCTAACAGTTGCAGCTTGGAGATTGAGACTTTCACACACCTGAGCGCTCGGTTCAGCAGGTGAATGGCCAGGTACAGCGTCTCCTCCGAGAAATTAAACACCTCCTGCAGAACACACACACCTGTAATCTATTCTACATTGAGAAAATTACCTTCAGTGCTCACAGGTGAGCTCAGTTAGAGTCAACAGCATTATTGGGGGGGGTGTAGAGTGTTACTGTACACCACACCATAACACTGCAGAATACACTTCCGTGTGTACACTAATGGCATGGTGTACAGTGTTACAGCATGGTGTGCAATGTTATGGGTACAGTGTTCTAGTATATAGTGTTATAGCATAGTGTTACAGAATTGTGCTGTGTTATGATGTACCGTATTAAAGTGTACACCATTGTAGTGTACATTAAATTGGGGTGTAGAGTGTTACAGTATGGTGTACAATTTTATTGTCTACAGTGCTATGGTACCGTGTGCAATGTTACAGTGTACAATGTTATAGCGGGGGTACAGCGTAACAATGTACAGTGTTAGAGTATTGAGTATAGTGTTATAATGAACATTATTAAAGTGTGGTGTACACGTTAGATTGTAGTGTACCCTGTTAGTGTGGTATACAGTGTTACAGCATGGACTACATTGTAATAGTGTGGTGTACAGTGTTCGTGTAATGTGCCTAGTGGACCCAAATTTTACCAAATATATCAATGCTCACCGAAATTAAACTTAAACTGAGCACATAATTTATTCTCACCACAGAAATGAAGTTGTGTGTGACGGTAAAGGTATAAGTGTTTAAATGAACAGGATAAACATTAAATGAACAGAATACAAATTAGCCTAGATCAATAGGATGTTGGATTGTGCGACAGCTGTGATCAGAACAGAGATGTTCGCATGTCATTTTTACTAAGTGTATGTCAAGTCTCAAGTCTTCGTGCTCGAGTCCAAGTCAAGTCTCAAGTCTTTGACTGGCAATGTTTACAAATGGCGACTCTAAATGTGGGATTTTTGAGCTGTAAATGTTGAGCTCTAAATGTTTAGAAGATATGCTAGTTGGCCACTCCCCATGATTACAAATGGCTGTTGCTTAGCAGGAGGCGGGACAGCGTGCTGTGATATGCCCTCACCAACATGGAGGATGATGTTAAACCTAAATGTTAAATATGAAAAATATCTCTCACTCTAAATGTGAAACTCCACAGTTAGATGGGGTTCGGTGACCTCTTTCCAACGATCCCCCGAAAACCGTTATTAGCTGAAAATCGTTCATCTCGGACAAAAGTAATGGGACACCGGGGCGAGGTGAACATTTTTGGGGGGTTATTATGGAAAAGAGGGGCTGTTGGAACGAGTGTGAGATATAAATAAATAATTCCATGAAATGAACATCGTTTATCTTATGACTCACAAGCCGAGTCCGAGGCAAGTCTCAAGTCGTTGAGGGCAAGTCTAAAGTCAAGTCTCAAGTCTTTCTTTGTGCAACTCAAGTCTGAGTTCAAGACCCCATCTCTGGATCAGAACACCCCTGAAATGAAGGATGCACAAAAAAGTTCTGCAGCACCTACATGAACCTGAATGAGCCAGTCCACCAGGATCGCACGGGTGTTTTCAGAGAAGGGTTGGGGCAGCTCGGAGCTTGGCAGTGTGCAGCGCAGCTGACTCCTCTAAACATAAAAACACCACACAGTTTGGACTTGTCCTCAGATTCAGCTTATAAAACCTTTCAAAACAGTTACGCTGTGCTCCCAAAATGTCCGGCACTGCCTTTGGTTCTACGCTTACTGTGGTCTTACATTAGGTACTCCGTTGTAAAGTTCTTCTCTGGTGTAACACTAATTTCCTTTTTTTGTTTCCCTGTTTACATAGCACTTCACGTGGGTATTTGTATGTTTGTCTAGTCAGGTTAGAGCCAGACACTACCCCCTGTAAGTTTTGGTTTTTGTAGCTAGGCAGGTTTTTGATTTTTATTTATTTTCTTTTCAGAGGCGACAGACAGATTTAGGGACGTTTTGTTTTTGCCTTTACATTGCTTTGGTGTCGTCAGCACTGGACGCTGTTGACTAACTGCTGAACGTGGAAAAGGCAAGGTGCTTAGCGAAGTCCATACTGAACTCTGAACGTCAAGACCTAAGAGTTCAGTATGGTGGATTGATGGTGTCGGTGGATTGATGGTGTAAACCAAAAAAAATAGTTTAATAATCTTCAAAACATCAGGTTAACTCGCTAGTTTTTACAATTAATGACTAGAAAATAACACAAACACCGAAGTGCTGAGCAGCCAATAAAGACTTCATGATCTTTACAGTTGACACAGGCACTAAACTGTCTGAATAAAGTTACCCAGAAATCCCCAATATATCTGCTTTCTATCACTAGGACTTGAACAATTCCACCGGCATCCAAAAGGTGGCGTTCTCATTGCTTTTCCTGGATGCAGAACAGTGCTGTTGACTTTTATAAAACCCTGTTGAGGGTCTTTTAAATCACCTGTTACATCCCAACACCTGTATCTCATGCGAGCAGCGCGAGTTTAAATGGATCTGTTAGATAATTGGGATAACACTGCCTGTATTTCCTCAACTGTCCTTCTGATCACACAGTTCTATTACATTTTCTGTTAGTGGCTGGTTATGAAACTCTTTACTCTCATCTAAAACCACAGACCTCAAGCGGCAGTCATTTAGTGGACTTGGCCATTTTAGACACCCGTTACCATCATATCTGAGAACACATCCCAGGCGTAGGTTCGGTCATACAGAAGGCCTAGTTTATCCATAGCCATTTCCATGTCTCTGTGCAGAAGGCCAGGCAGCAGCTCCCTGAGGGCTGGCGAAACCTGCAGGCTCTGATTCAGCACAGAACCCTGCTCAAAACCATCCACTACAGAAAAACAGAATACAGGGGAAAACATCACAGAACGCAGAAAAGCCTCATCCTAGATACTAGTTTATCTATTTTGAACATTTGCACAGCCTTAGGTGCAATTTGGGGCACATTTCACTACACATTGTACTTGTATAACCAGGGCTTGGCCCAGCATTTTTAATTCTGATGCAAACCAGTTATTTCATGTAGGTACTCAGAGTACTAGAGCAAAAGAATTGTGTCACAAACAAAGAATCTTGAATCCTGCACACATTTCTGCACTTTTCATCCCTTACAGTTAAACTGGCCACTCTGTGCCTTTAACAGCTGAGGTGATTTTGGGACGTCCCAGAAAAAAATGACCAAAATGAAGGAAATCTGATATCTTTGGTGAAAGAGGTTTGAAGATGGACTAGTGTATATCATAGTAAAGTAAACATTATTTTACCTGGACTAAGAGCACTGGTCTGGCTGTAATCTGTGTAGATCCCTTCTTCTGCACTTAACGGCAGCTGGTGTACCTGCAGCACAGAGAGAAACCCAGCTGGAAAAGTGTTACACACAGCAAACGGCCAAACAAATCAGCCGCTAAACACATTAACAGTGATGTTAACAAGTAAATAATGCATCAGTTTGACAGTCTTTGGACCTTTGCTGTTAAAGGATTTTCATGCGAGTTGTTTTGCACCATTTCTCAGCTCTGGCCCTTCAAAAGAGAGACCAGTCTTTTCCAGTGTGGCAGCAGGTTGATCATGTTCATGCAGGATCTCAAAAGACCAGATCCTAATGACAGATACTAGCGGATTAAACAAGGGGAGCTCCTGCAGCCACACCAGCTCTCTGCACACTTTCAAGTGTAGCATACTAGGCCGAAGCGGCCTCTCTGAAGAGCTGGGGTGGGGGCCTCTGGACCAAGGGTTTGAATTCTACCTGCAGCAGACCATCACTGGGTTCCTGAGCAAGACCCTTAACCCAAAGTTGCTCCAGGGAGACTGCCAACTGTAGTTGGGGAATGGAAGCCGCTTTGAATAAATGCTTCTGCTAAATGCCGGATATGTAAACACGTCTACGACTATCAAAAAATCAGATAAGATACAGGCAAGAAACTACCTCCTAATGGTGTGTGAACACTGCTGATCTCTACGTTACTGCTCACCGCTGCTTGCAATGGTTAGATCCAGACTATTTTATTTACCGTGGGAATTCACCACAATGCTCAAAGTCGCAGTGTTCATCCCACCCAGCGCCAACACCAACAACTCACTGGCTGAACTTCATGGAGCGGTCAGTAAGCTCCAAAACGCAGAGCCAGACAGACCACTTGTCACTTTGTATCATTTTAATCATAGAAATCTTGAGTCAGTTCTCCCTAACTCCTGTCCGTCATATGTCCATCATACAAACCACTCGACAGAAGTGTCAAAAAGCAGACGAAGATCTGGTCCCCAGACACCATCTCCACTCAAGACCTAGCACAGGGGCATTTTGAGGGAGGTTGCAACCAACAGCGGCTCAACCAACCTTATTGGGACCCTGCAGTTTGTTTATTCACCCAAAACACTCCAAGGATGAGGCATCTCCAACCCCCTTTATTGCTGTTCTGTCTCTGTTCTACATTTTTGTCCTGTCTGCTCTTGCGGTCTGTATCTGTTCTTCTGTTGCTCCAGCTTCCCAGGGGCATATTGTTTTGCTTCACTGTGTTTATATGGTTGAAATGGAAAAACTTGACGTCTCCGTTGAAGCCAGTGTGTGTTCGGTGTGTTGTGTGTGTGTGATGTCTTCAACACCAACCCAGCTGTTTCATTCTCTACCCAAGGATCTGAGTGTTTATATGGGTGTTGATGGTGGTAAATCTGAACTAAATCACTTTCCTTTAGGGACTGCATTAACTCACAATGCTCTGCATGTATTCCTACAAATAGAAATGGGTTGTGGTTTAGGACCAGAATCTTCTCAGGTGTCAGGCTGCGCAGTCATAACTAATTTTTGGGATAACACTCTGCAAGATTTTAGAGACAGGTGTCCAGTTCCATTCACTTGCACTGTGAATAGCCCAGACTCAGACCACACCCACTCTGAGCCTCACTATTCACCTTAAAACATCCCCCCACCCACACACACACACCTCTCTCTGGTCTTGTTTCTGTGTTCTGTGTTCAGTGTGTTTATTCAGTTGTTTCCTCCTCTCTCTGTCAGTGCAGCCCCAACGCTCTCTGGCCCCACAGACATTCGCCCACATCCTCAACGGGGGGCGCTCTTCAGCCTGGGAGAGGAGAGGGACAGTTATTAACATCACACACACACACAGAGTCAGTCTGACTCTCTCACTCACACACACACACACACAAATGCGCTCATACAATCAAATCCTCACAGCAATGTTTCAGCACTAGTACCTGACCTCACTAACACATGCATACAATCAAATCCTCACAGCAATTTTCCAGCACCAGTACCTGACCTCACTAATACTCTCATACAATCAAATCCTCACAGCAATCTTCCAACATCAGTACCTGACCTCACTATGCTCTGATGGCTGAATGCAGTAAATCCTTACAGCAATGTTACTGCTGGTTAAACTTACCTTCCTGGCTTCTAGCAGGGTTCTAGAGTCGCTCAGGCCGATTCGGGCCATGACACCGCGGACCAGCGCGTGCTCTTGGAGATGCCGCGCACCTGTACGCGAGTTATATGCGCACGTGACTGATTTATAACGCTCTTCCGCCACCTGCTGTTCGGGGCCAGAATTGCGTGCGGAGCTAGTTCACGAGGTTCTACCTTACACGAGGCAAAACATATAGAATCAGTATTCTAGGAGGCTGTTCTTTCCCTGATATGACACAAAACCATTGTATTTAAGAGCTGAGCATTCTGGCTTTGTAAAACATGCCTCAAAAGCTGAAATGAAATTGTTGTAATGAATCTTTTTTTCATATCAAGTACAGGACATGTGTGGTCAGGAGTGAAGGTATGAGGTGGGTCTGGTAAGGAGGGGGATGTGTGAGGTGGATGTGGTAAGGAGTGAAGGTTTGGGGTGGGTGTGGTCAGGAGGGGATGTGTGAGGTGGGTGTGGTCAGTAGCGAAGATGCCAGGTGGGTGTGGGTGTTTGATGTAAAAGGTGAATAAAGAGGAGTTTTTAGGTAAATATTTTACTGAAATAAACACCCCATTACATCAGTGCTGATATAATTGACAATCAGAGAGGAGGAGCTGCTAGTTTGTGCTGTTTCAGCAATTGTTGATCAGTTTATGATCCTCTGTGATTCCAGCTACTCTCTGAGGCACCGTGCAGCAGAGCAGACCGCCATCTGGCAGCCAATCACAAGGAGGGAAAAAGTGTGCATTGAGGCTTTGAAGACTTACTCTCACACACTCACCCCCTCCCTTATTCACTCTCACCCATCTATCCACCCCTCCCTCATTCACTCACCCATCCATCCACCCCTCCCTCATTCACTCACCCATCCATCCACCCCTCCCTCATTCACTCACCCATCCATCCACCCCCTCCCTCATTCACTCACCCATCCATCCACCCCTCCCTCATTCACTCACCCATCCATCCACCCCTCCCTCATTCACTCACCCATCCATCCACCCCCTCCCTCATTCACTCACCCATCCATCCACCCCTCCCTCATTCACTCACCCATCCATCCACCCCTCCCTCATTCA
>JBBPDC010037189.1:0-11980 GCA_037974485.1 Hemigrammopetersius urotaenia | reverse complement strand
AGAGAGAGAGAGAGAGAGAGAGATAGAGAGAGAGAGGGAGAGAGAGAGAGAGAGAGAGAGAGAGAGAGAGAGAGAAAGAGACAGAGACAGAGATACAGACAGAGATAGAGACAGAGAAAGATGGAGACAGAGAGAGAGAGAGATAAAGACACAGAGAGAGAGGGAGACAGAGACATACAGACAGAGAGAGAGAGAGGGAGACAGAGAGAGACATACAGAGAGAGGGAGAGAGAAACAGAGACAACCAAACTAATAGCCCTGATGGTATAAGCCGAAACACTAACGTCTTAATTCGTTTAAGGTTTTACGGAAGTCGTAACCCGTATGCAATGTATGAATGGAACAGTGAATATTTACAGGCTTCAAGCCTTTTTAATCCCAGAGAAGCGATTATTTGAACCCTTTAATATATTGAAAGGCATCACGATTGCAATAAACTGCAGTATAACCTCACCACTAATACTCAGCCCACGTCGTACAATCCTAACTGAAAATAAGGCGCTACAAAGAACCACCTTGGTGGAAATAACCAGAGATATATTTGAATTCCATTTGATTTTTTTAATGGAGAGGTTTTCAGTATGCATTCATAAGTATGGTCTATTTTCTTATGGTAATGTTAACAGGATAGCCCGTGGTGACATTTTTTCTTCACAGGACAGACATTCAAACAGCTTGGATCCGATATGAAAGGCAGCATGATTAGGGCATAATAATAAAAGTAGTGAGGAACTTTTTCTTCGTTTTGGCTGAATGGTTTTTGTCCATTATGTTCAAATAAATGTGGAATGAAAAACGAATAGGTTCGTGTCTCAAAATGTCAATCATACATTACAAAATGACAGTTAAAGTCAATGTGAAGCAAAAACCATAATGCACATTCCTTCAGTACCACACAGGCAATCAAGCAATGGAGCAGTGGAGCATGTGCACCTCCAGTATGTGTTTGATTTTGAAAATGGTCTTCTAGTGTAAACAATGCATACATTTTCAGGGGATTTTATCAAACCAGTGATCATTTGCATTTATCAGACGCTTTTATCCAAAGTGACTTCCATTCTCTAACTACAGGGCACAGTCTCCCTGGAGCAACTTGGGGTTAAGGGTCTTGCTCAGGGACCCAGTGGTGGTGCTGGAGGTAGGATTCGAACCCACGACCTCTTGGTCCGGAGGCAAATATCCTACCCACTGAGCTACCTCCAGCCTCTGGGAGGAGATTCATATGGAAACCTATCACTTCAACCTCACCATGATCTGCATGGATAAATTGACTGTGACCATCAAAAGAAACGTTTAACAGTATAAATACATGGGTTTAAATTATTTGGTTATTAGGAATTAATTCGATTTGTGATGCATAAATGTGACAATGTGTATTACAGGGATTCCATGAATTATATTTATTGCAAATGAATTGCTTTAATGCTAAAGTCTGAAAACAATTAGCGCCAATCAACAACTCACTCCAGCATTTTTAAGTTCCTGCACACACTCCTGGCCCAGCTGTAGCCTCATTAGAAACATGTGCAGCTACGTTAAAATAATTTTTAATTTACTTTCATCAAATGCCTTTTGGAATATTGTGGGATTTTGGTTTTGTGAATCGTGAATCAAAGAATGAATCAGATCATGGACTGAGTCACACCAAGCTGGATTAAAATAATGAATACTAATTATGAAATAACATCATCTGTAGACGATATAGTATGCTTACTTGAGATGGAAACATGTCTTAGTGCACAAAGTTAGAGACGTTGTATCCAAACAAGACTTATCCATGCATTCAGTTCCTGCAGGGTTGATTACTGCAACATACTCCTCACTGGGATTGTAAAAGTGACTATAAGAGCTCATTCAAAATGCTGCTGCTAGAGTTCAAACCAAAACCGAGAAAATAGATTACAACGCTCCAACCCAGACCAGTGAGTGAAAACCTGGTGAAATGGTGTTTGTCCACTATGCTGTGCAACCATATCAGATCTGCACCAACTGTAGCCAGTTAAAAAAATAAAAACGCACTATTCTCCTCCATGCATTTTTTCATTGTGGTATCACCATTTTCCAGTGCAATGCTGCAAACCTAGTGCATGCCACCGATTAAAAGATGTGATTATATTTATCACTGCATTTTGTCACCATGCCCCTACAATATGAAATTCAACAAAGAAAGCAGTGAGAAGTTCCTGAACATTAAATATTTATCTGTAAACTCCATGTTTCTCATACAGGGCACATAAAAAGCCAGAAGTCGTTATTAATTTAACAGACACGGCACTAAATTCAAATCAGCTTAAAATGTGTCCTTGGTTCTACCATGGCATTCACTACTAAGATTGATTTTGAAATGAAGAGAATTTTGTAGACTAATCAAAATAAACCATGCTATTCTGGTTCTGGCACTCAAGGTGTGTTTTAGGCATCATTACTATTAAACAAATGTATTCCTTTTCCATTCGACATGTTTGTCTGTTTGATACATTAACTGCTAAACAGTTTTAATGTAAAATTATTCAGGATCTTTCTTAATTAGCTTTTAGTGGGCAAGTTCTCACAAACACACAGGCACACACACACACACACACACCCATACACACAGCTCTCCATCTCGCTCTATCTTCATACCTCTCTCATTCTCCATCTTTCGCTCTTTCTCCATCTTTTTCTCTTTTCCACTCACTTTTTTTTCACTTTCTCTGTCTCTTTCTCTCTCTTTTCCACCTTTCTCTCTCTTTTCTACGGTCTGTCTCTTTATCTTTCTCATCCCCTCTCTTTTCTTCTCACTCTCACTCTTCCTCTCTCTCTCTCTCTCTCTCTCTCTCTCGATTTCACATCTTCAATCAAGCACCTCCTTTAAATCTGCTCAGTGCAGCTGAGTAAAAGAAAAGTGATATTTTATTCTGTCAGGTATGAATCTATTCATACAGACTTCACTCCAACATGAAGAATTATCTAAAAAATCAATAAGACAGAAGTGGAGACCGTTATCAAACTGCTTTGTCTGAGACTGTACATCTTTCAGCGCCTGTGAGAATAAAACTGCATGTTACAGTTCAATCATTTCAGTCTCTGTGACTTCACTTTTCACAGAAAGAGAACGAGACTTCTGGCTGTGTTGCCGTTCAAACACAATCCGGCACAGAATCTTCAAACATCATGAAAGAAAAACAGGAATTTCTAAAAATTTACTGAGATGGTCTGTTTTATAAGGCCATATAATACTTGAAGGACAGACAGACATCTGTAGACAAATGCACTCAGGACATTTATATATCTGCTACATTTATGACATTTAGCAGCAAAACTTTTATTTTTATATTACTCTCGTCTTTGTGTCTCTTTGTGTCTGTGCCGTCGTAGCATGAGCAACTTCCTCCGGGATCGATAAAGATTTCTGATTCTGATTTTAACAACTTTTAATACAGAGAATAATGTTATGGCTCTGTAGATTTCAGCATCATTTAACTAGATTGAAATGAACCAGTCTGAAGGCATTTCTCCTTCTCTACACGAGCCATGCGTCAATGGAGCTCCAGGATGAGTTCATGTTTTTTTCATCTGAAGGGAGCGTTGTGTTTCCGTAGAAAGTCGAGTTATGTTGTGTCTTTATCCTTGGTTTTAAGAAAATACTGCTTGCATAGCGTCGACCTTAGAGGCCCTCTTCAGGTTAGGGTTCCAAAATTCTCTTTCTCTCTCTCACTCACTCACACTCACTGTAACCACTTAATCCTCACTAGGGTCTCTGGTACCCAGAGTCTATCCCGGGGTCAATGGGCATGAGGTAGGGACTCACCATGGGCGGGGTACCAGCCCACCACAGGGCATACGCACACACACCATTGACTCATACACTCACACCTACGGTCAACTTCAAATCCCAATTCACCTGACACGCATTTCATTGGACTGTCGGAGAAACCGGAGACCCCGGAGGAACCCAAGCACATGGATTCAAACTGCTAGCCTTGTGAGGCAACAGCGCGACCCACTGCACCACCAAAATGCTTTATCGGAAAAAGATAAACTAGAAGATTGTTAAAAGACAATTAACAACACTTCATGACAAAAAGAGGACATAAATGTGTGCGACAATCAAGTTTGTATTGTTAGGTAGAGTAGAAGAGCAATTTAGAATTAATTGTCATGTAATGAATTCATCAATTGCTGATTCATAGAGAAGATCTATTTTATTTCAGTTTAATCAAGTAATAAAGACTGAATTATTTTTAACAAAATATTGTAAACACTCAGTACAAATTCCAAGTAGCTGTTTACTGGACATTAAGGAGCCATTGACCTACCACTGAGGATCATTACGTTTCTGATCCATCTGTCACTTCAGTTGCGACGTGCCATCAGGGGCATCACGCCTCATTGAGTATGGTGAGGAACATCCTTCCCCACTTAGGAATCTAATCAAGAGGTCAGGAAGCAGACATCAACTAAAAACCAATCAAGGTGTCCTGAAGGACACACAGCCTGCCCACATTTTAGTTTAGAAAATGTAAGAGGTCACTTAATAAGGAATTTGTCTGGGCCCAAATATAACAATTATTTCTAATGAAAATGAAACTGAAAATTATTTTTTCAAACAAATACCGGTCATCAGCGAGGTGATATCGATTATTATAGTGATGAATAAAAGATGCAGTTGGTTGTAATTTGGGGTTAATCTAATCATTTTAATGTGTAAATAATGTGAGCAAGCCTAGTACATGTATGGTACATATGAACGTAATGCATGTGTTTCATATATCAGTTCTCAGCCTGCAGTTCCTAGCCTGCAAAAGGGCGAGCTTCAGGTCAAGGACGCATAAAGCCAGAATGGCTGTTGGCCAGTTTGGTTTTAAATAAAAGCCTTAAAAGTGCATGACTAGTGCATCCCAAAGGCTGTTTACACATCGAATTTCATGCTTTGTGTCCGGATTGACTTTAGCTGGCTACCATTTACATTTTTGACAAAAATGCGTCCCCAGTGTAAGTAAAATAAAATTTGGTGAAAACATACACATTAGTGATTTCTCTTATGAATATTGAGACTTTAATTTAAACTGTGACTATTTTCAATAAATTAAGGTATACAGACCGGCACATCCATTTTTTTCTTGAGCTGAGGGTTAAATGCTGAACATAGAGCGGCAGGACTCCATGAGCTCCATGTTATTAAAAAATAACAGTAGTAGCAAAAAAAGCAGTAAAGTAGTATAAAATAAAAGTAGTAATTAGGTTCAGTGTCTGTACTTACAGCTTGTTATGGCAATGCTGTTTATAATGTAGGTTACTGTTAGAAGGGTAAGCCTCAAGATTTGAAAATTCTTTCAAGTTGCAAGTTCAATATAAAAACAATTCATCAGCTCTACCCCAGTGTGAGCAAATTGGAGCCAATATTTCTCATCAATACATCCGTTGTTTCTGATTTTCTCCTGTGTCTTTTCATACGGATCGTTGCCCCAGGCGGGGCTTGGTATCCTCTAGTGTATCCAGCGTTAACTCTATCCTGTGTTCCTTTGTTTATCCTTTTACCTGCTGGTCAGCACTCAGAAAATGCTCCTCTTATGTAATGTTATGTGAATATAAAAAACACTTTATATTTACCCTCTTACAGAATTTGGTCAAGGCCTATCTTTGACCCCTGCTAAATCATAATATGATCACAATGCATCCTGGCTGTCCTGACATCTGGCTTTTCGGGCTTACCTCATCACCAAAATGTTGGTGCAGGGTCTAAACAGTCTCACGGTGTATAGTATATGCTGTACTGATTGAAGAGTATGTACATTTTACATAAAATGTGTAGAATTTATAGAATATGTTAAGATTTCACCTTAGATTCAGAATGCTGTAACAGTAGTGTTAGTAGTGTAGTGTAAGTAGTAAAAGCTATAACCAAATCCATACAAGAAGTGCAACAATTGATCATTTGTCATCATACAGCAATTTAACTCCTTATTATACTGAGTTCCCTCAGTTTGTGTTGATGCTCGAGACGTCAGACGTCATGCTGAGCTATGTTGGGTGTTCCTATGTCACATACAACTGTTAATTAAAAAAACATGTAATAATAATAATAATAATAATGCTCATAAAGAACAAAAATGAACAAAAATGAATGTTTTAGAAATTTGGGGGTTTTTTTGTTTCAGGATAGTCTCCGCACACAAGTGGAAGGGGAAAACAGCAGAGGGAGGGGCTCTGGAGAGCGAGAGAGCAGAGTTGAAAGGACCTATATCATGGAAATTTTTGGATTCATATGTGGACCATGCGTCAAAAAACCCCCGCCGCTGGCTGTCCACTGCTTCACTTGGTGAACGGGTTAAAGGCAGAGAACGTTTTCACGCTGTTCACACTGTGTGCTGTGTTGTGTTGTGTTCAGGCTGGACTATAAGGAGCCATTTTACTTTATTTTAAAGATCCAAATACAGCTTATTTGTGAGGATAAAGATAGAAGTACGGTGTGTAAAATACAAGGAAAGTGTGGGATATGAACCCTTTAAAAGTCCAGTGAATATTGTACCTGACTTGACAGGTCCTGTTGTTATTAACCCCCACACATTTCAGACAGGTAAATGAAAACCCGCCCGACCCAAGTGTGCTGAGGGGGGGTGGAGGTAGCTCAGTGCGTAGGATACTTGCCTCCGGCACATGAGGTCACAGGTTCGAATCCTACCTGGTTTGAATCCTACCTTCAGCATCACCACTGGGTCCCTGAGCAAGACCCTTAACCCCAAGTTGCTCCAGGGAGACTGTCCCCTGTAGGTAGGGAATGGAAGTCACTTTGGGTAAATGCGTCTGGTAAATTGTATGTGCTGTGCCTCCCAGGACGGATTTGGAAGCAGGATTGCTTTACATGACTACTTTCCGCCTACTTCAAATAATGCTCCAAATAAAGGAAATATTTGGCCTTTTGCTGGTTTATGTAATACTAAGAGCCTCAAGTGCAGAACAGTGGGAAGGAAAGAGCTGAGATGAAAGGCAGGAATGAGAAAATAGAGGGGGAAAAAGAAGAGAAGGTGAAAATTAAGCTTTGAGTCGTGTGTCAAACGAGTTGTTAAGATATTCAAATGAGTAAATATTCAAAAGGTGCCCAATTGCTTTGGGCATTTAATGATACATACATTTGCAAAAGTGAAAGGGTCACAAAGTGAGTGAAGTTGTTTTGTTGTGAACAATACCCCGTTCACACACACACACACACACACACACATTTTGTGCTTCTCCTGCAATTCTACAATGCTCCTGTGAGCCATGTTCTATTCCTGAAGTTTATTTTTTTGACCATTCAAACGTTTTCAGATGAGTTACTGTGACTGAAGTGTCTCACATCTTTCCATCTGTTGTCTGGTACAGACATTTCACAAGTAGGGTTGCAGGGATTAACCGGTTTGACTATTAACCCCGGTGTGAAATTATAATAAAAAGTATATTCATTTAAATTTTAATTATAATGTGTTTTTTGGGCCCAAATAGATAGAAAATCACATACAAATATAACTATAAATCGTACCACCAAAATTTCAAAGTGCTGCCCAACACTATCACCTTCTCTGAAAGCATGTCATCACATACACTGGCCTGCTGCACCTTCACATCAGGAGACCAATGTGAAACTCTTTATACACACCATAGCTGCCAAGAACACTGGGGAGCCTGCAAACGAGCTCTGCTGCATGATGTCTACTCTCCAGCAGAGCTTCCCTAGAAAAAAGGCACCAGCTTGGCAGTAGTTTCCAGCCACAAGAACCCGGTGAACCACTGGATGTTAATGTTATATGCTATCTCTGAAGAATTTATTTATTCATATATGTAATTGTCATTTTAGGACGGAGGTGCTGCCATACTCTGGTCCTGGAGAGCCAGTGCCCAGCACTGTTTGGTAGCTCTCCTCCTCAAACATGCTCACTAAAATGAGTTGAACCAGGTGTGTTTGAACTGGGAAGTCATTAAACTAGGGCTGAGGACACATGTTTTAGAAGATTACATTACATATTTGTCCTGTGCAATAAGAATATGATTTGCTAAATCATATTCTCATGTGCAATAATATATGTATATAGTGCAATATTTTCTATCAGGTAGACTAAGATTCATATCCCACTCACACTGCTGTTACACCACTATATTGTCTATTTATTGTAGTGTTTTGTCATTCCTGGTTCATGCTCCAAACTGCCTCCTGTGCGGTAATCATACCTATAGTGCAACACTCATCGCTCCAGAAGGTTTACATAATGTCCACACTGTTTATTGTCTGTCTATTGTCTATTGTAACCTGCACTCTGTTTGTTGAATGTTGATACATGTTGCACCGTGGTCCACGGAGTAATGTCTCGTCACCCTATGTACATGTACACAGCTACTGATGACAATAAACTAACTTTGAACCTTACCATACGTGAAAATGAAAGCAATAATTCTGCCCACATGTGGAACTTCATAACTGAATTTATTCTACTGTCTGATAACCAATCGTCTTTATTTTTCATTATCCAGGCTAAACTGAAGAGCAACGCAGTCACATATCTCATTTTTCATTCCGACTTGAATATTAACTTGAAGACCACATTACCGAACCTAATGCTGCTCTGATTTCGCTGCAAGCATTAAGTGTGAGCATATGGCAAAAATATGTAATCAAAATATTTATTAACAAAATGCACAATATGCATAACAATATGTGAGATTTTTTCAGGGTACAAAAAAAGGAATGTGCAAAAGGCATCAGCAAAGCTGTAATATTTTTTAAAAATGTCTATCTCTATAAACACACAATGGACCATATAAGTGGAGATACAAGGTTTGAAGTAAAGTAAAGTGGCCCATTATAGTCACACAACACCACAGCACACGCTGTGAACAGTGTGAAATTCTTCCTCTACATTTAATCCATTCACCCAAGCGAAGCAGCAGGCAGTCAGGAACACAGCGCCCGGGGAGCAGTCTGGGGGTGGTACCTAGCTCAAGGGTACCTCAGTGGTGCTACTAGCAATTCAGGGATTCAAACCCACAACTTTCCGATCACAAGGGCAACTCCCTAATCATTAGGCCGCCAGGTGCCTATTGGTTATTGTTCTTATAGTGAAAATATGCTCATATTGCCCCCTAGCAGTTAGTTCCAAACATTAAAAAAAAACTAATACTCTTGGCTTGATCTGGAGTCTCAAATGACAAAGTGTTAAATGGAGAAGAATGACAAAATCCAGACAAAAATAAGGAACAAACAAAGGAGCTGATTGATTGAAGGTGGAAGAGTATAATTACCCCTCAGAAGGGGAGAGAAGAAACCCAGCAGGGGACTTCTATTTAAGCACGAATAGTGCTCAGAAGTAACTTTGTTTGTTTGAGATGCTGTAAGAACAGACTGGGATTTGTTCAAACGCATATTCATAACATATTAATAATTTTCAAATGACACAACGGTCTTAGGGGTGGCCCCAAAGTCAGGAGATCATGAGTTCAATCCCTGCTGACTCAAGGTTACTTTATTGTCATCAGCAGCTGTGATCACGTACATAGTGTGATGAGACGTTTCTCCATGGACCACAGAGCAACATATAACAACATTCAACAGAGGGAATGTTACATCAGAAACAACACAGAAAGCACAATAAACAAACATTACAACGGTGTATAAGTAAAGTAATGTAACAGTGCGGACGCTATGGAAACCTTCCAGAGTGTTACACCGTAAGTGTGATTATTGCACAAGAGGCAGTTACAGCATTGAACAAAGTGCAAGGAATGACAAACAATACAATAAATAGAAAATATAGCAATGTAACAGTATAGTGTAAATGGGAGATGCATCTGAAATACAACTATAGATCAACAGAGCAATATAGCAAGGTAACAGCGTTAATGGTATGTAAAGCTCTGCAAATTAAGAAAATCTGAAAATTTAGGGGCTATTTTTGTTACTGTGTCTTTAAAATCAAAATATGTAAATAATATGTAAATGCCCTCTGTTTTGATTGGCTGCCCTGTACTGTGCCTCATTCAAAAGGCAGTCCATGCTGGAACACTCCTTATAACTTTTGTTTGGATGAATGGAGCTAAACAACTGTAGGCTGTAGAGGTGGATTTTATTGGGCTTTGTGACCTCACAAAAACAGTGAATTTAAATTTAGACTGTTTTTGCTGCTAGATCTGCATATTATGCACCATGTAGACTGGGGAGTAAATGGAACATTTTGAAACTCTTATGTTTAAAAGGAAAATGTATTTTACTATAATGTAAAGAAGGCTAATTAAGCTGAATCAGTTTCTCTTAACTTTAACACAAATACAACTCTCTTTCCCAGCACAGCCCCCCAGTGTTCTCTGGCACCTTTTCTCTATAAAATGAGCCTGCTAAGTCATCAGAATGCAGTGCATACACCACTGACATATACATTTCTCCAGCAGGAAAGCATCATTCCAAATGCCGAGATCATATCAGTTTGAGAACGAGGCCTGTCAGGAGAGTCTGACCCCAGAAAGGAGACGTCTGTGCAGGATAACACCCAAAAATATTCCTCCCCCGCTGCATTTTAAATGCCAAGTGAGTCTCCTATCTTTCGAAGCGAAGTTTCAACCCAAGCAGTCAGAATAATGGAAACGTACTTCAGGTTGCCATATGCAGGATCATTGTCTGTCCATCATGTCACAAATGACCGAATACAATTCAGACCCTAATGGAAGGTGAGCAACTACTACTTTTCAGGGATGGTTTGTACACACCTTTAACTCACAAAAATCGTACCTTGAAAATTCAATAATCTTACACGCACAAACCCTTTTTATGGCCCTTATGGCCCTGCTCCAACCACCAGTCTTGTATGCTGCCGTGAAGATGACTCACTCCTATTAATCACTACCAGGACAGGTAGCCAGACTGCAAGACTTGGGAGGAAAGAAACAGCGTCTGTTACCTCTATTTCAGAGGGGAAGCTCTTGTATAAAAGGTGCCACCGTGATTTTTTGCCAAGTTTGAAAGAGCCAAGTCTGCTGGCACACTCACAGCACACTCAATTCAGCGCCTTCATCCCTTTACATGGAGCATTAAACTTACAGGCTTGGATTTATGGGACTACAGACAGGTACCAGTAAGAGACTTGGATAAAGAAGCACAGCACATCATCACAAAGATCAACCAGACAGATTACAACCATGAAATTTAACTGCCGGAAGCGCAATTTGTCTAAGTGAGAGTTAGTTTCACTGACTTCATGCATTTACAGCACGTTCTGAGAACCAACCTACCAATAACACCCACTAATATGCAATTACATTCAAATGAAGCACTGAGAACTTGGTACCGGTTCCTGACTGGTCAGTACTGAAATATGGATGAGCTCCTGAACAAATGGTGCTGCTATCAGTGTGCACCGTTAATACATTCTGACAACTGCATTTTCAGATCTTTGAAGCTGGATTGGAGGTCTGCACATCACCACAACACATCACTGCTCCCACATCATATAAACAGACACAGTTTATTAAAATAACCATAAACAACCATCTTTATCAAGTAGCATCTTTATTTTTGGCACCAAATGATGGAGAACTGTATCAATGAGTACTAATATGTATTAGTATCAGTACTGATCTTAAACATCACTATTCCACCTCAGCTTCAGGTTATACTAAGACAATGACTGGAAACTGAGCAAGCTGTAAACGTTAAAAAAAAATACTTAACTTCATAGGACTTGTGGCTTTGTAAGGACTATCTTCATTTTGGCACCAAATTATTGAGAGTTGCATTCATAAAAGTACTGATACGTATAACTACTGATATCTGTATTTAAAAAACCCTAAACACCATTACTTCGCAAAAATGTTAAAAATACCAATTTAACCGGTTTTGCTAAATTTAAACAATTTAGGGTGTGTTTACAGTCCAACAAAACCAGACCAAACTGACATTATAAGGGGCCGTTCACATATCGCGCCTAAAAACGCGTGGAAAACGCTAGGCGCGTCGCTTTCTCCTTCTTTCCAAAAG
>JBBPDC010037179.1:0-11981 GCA_037974485.1 Hemigrammopetersius urotaenia | reverse complement strand
AATTGCGATTAATCGCGATTAATTTTTTCCAGATTTGCGATTAACTAGTTGATTTTAATTAATCGCTTTACAGCCCTACTAAAAAGGTAAACATGGGAATGTTTTTCATATTGTATTAGTCAGAGTATGAGCAAGAATGATAATTAGACAGGATAAGCCTTTGTGACAACTCAGTAGTTATTCATTCATTCATTCATTCATTCATTTGTTGTTTATTTAGCCGTTCTGTGATTTGTTGTGTCAGTGAATATGAAAAATGTGCTGTTTTTTGTTTATGCATTTTGCCTTTGCATCCTCAGCATAAGTAACTCGTGTAATTCATGCTGTAAATTCATTCATGTACCCCTACAATGTAATTATCCAGCTTACCAACTGTAAGTATAACATTTACTACTGATCAGTATCCAGTAGATGGAGCTGTAGCTCTAAAAATTTGCTCCTTCTGCTTGAATTCTATTGATGTGTTCACGTAACACCGCAATTGTGTCTTGAACGTCGCTTCCTTGATGTGTTATTAGAGGAAAATGATTGCCCTCTCTTTATCCTGGAAATTGGTCTTTTGATTACAACCTCAAATTAAGTTGTCGAGTAGGTTTATTGTCATTGCAGCATTTCACACTGTACACAATGAGACAAAACAAAAGCTCCTCCAGGACCATGGTTCGACACAAGGAGTAAAAAAGACCACTGCAGACTACATACGTGCATGCATGTCAGGTGTACACAAGAAAAAGACAAGACCAACAATACAACATTACAACATACACTGCCTTTGACAGGAGCAGTCACGATATTGTATTCATTCGCGCTAGTAGCGTAATTGCTCGTTGTGTCATTGAAGTATCAAAAAAGTTAACAATTGTGCCAGAGAGCAATAAATAAATAATTGTAATTGTCAAAAAAAAAGCAGGATAGAGAACGTTCAGTCCATAATAAATTTATTGTCAGTGTCAGTCGGGGTGGAAGATTTTTTTGATTTGGCAAGAGCAGGTTCAGTTCTGATTGAGGAGTAGTAGCCTGGAGAAAGAAACTGTTCCTCAGCATCTGAAAAGATGCTATGGAATCTGTTGCCAGATCTTTTACCACTCTCTAGATTAGAGTGAGAATGGGGTGAGATGCATTTTCTCTGTCTCTGCATTAAGTAAAGATGCTGTTGGGCTTTCCTGGCAATGGAGCTGTTGTTAAGGTTTCACCTGAGATTCACTATAATGTCCAATCCCCTCTGGACAATCCCCTCTGAATTCATTGATGTGCAGGGGAGAGTGATCACATTGTACTCTCCTGAAGTCACAAACCATCTCTTTTTTTTTCTACACTGCACAAGTCCCTTAGTCATTGCCCCTCCTCTCTGTACAGCACCTTATCATACTCACTGATCAAACCCTTAATGATTAATATCTTGATAGTGTGGCTTGAGCTGTTCATTGCTGCACATTTGTGGATCAGTTGTGTGAACAGCAGAGGAATGAGTACACAACCCTTGGGGGCCCCTGTGATCAGCATGGTAGTACTGGAGATGTTGCTTCTGATCCTGACTGACTGAGGTCTCCTGGTCAGGAGGTCCAGGATCCAGTTGCAAAGGGAGGTGTTCAGGCCCAGCAGTGTCTGCTTTCTCATCAGATGCTGAGGAGTCATGGTGTTGAACACTGAACTGAAGTCGATGAACAGCATTCTCACATAAGTGCCCTTAATGTCCAGGTAGGTAGGGCCATGGTCAGACAGAGCACCTGGTTGTTGGGGGCTGGGCTGGTCTTCCTCACTGCTGTGTTGTTCTGTGCCTCAAGCTATGCATAGGAGTCATTCAGTGCATCAGGAAATGAGGCCATACCATCACAGGCAAGTGGAGATGTCCTGTAGCTGGTGATGGCCTGGATGCCCTGCCACATGCATCATGTGTCCTGAAGTTGGCTGTGGATTTTCTGAATGTGTGCATGCGTCACTGCTCTGATGACCCAGGAGAGGCAGCATCTCAGGGTCTCAACTGCGAGTCATCCACTGCTTCTTTAGGCAAATGTGTTCTGGTGGACTAATATCCACTAAATACTTCCCCAATTTTATACACTGTACACAGAAACTTGCAATTACTTGCGTGTGTGACAAATAACTACATAATCAAAGCAAGAATATCAATCCCTTCACTTTGGCATAAAATCGTATTAAAGAAAATGGATGTAAAAGCAATTTAAATATACTATACTTTATGTATTAGTACTCCAGGTGTGCTAAAATATCAAGAAAGATGTGTAATCCAATCCAAACAATGTAGACATCTGTCTGTACCACCACGCTGATTTGAATCTAGAAAGGGATGATTGAGGCCAAAAAATCAATGAGAATTTCTTTTTTTAATAGAGCAATAACCAAAAACTACAACTGAAATGCCAGGCAGTGATCCCAGAAGATACAGGTATTTGTGTCTTTCAGTGAAATCTTTAATATAAATCCCAATGAGGGTTCATGGCAAATGTTAAAAACTGCTACCTCTAAGCATTAAACAACAAAAACATTTACAGACACATTTTACACTGATTTAGAGAATGTGAATTTACTTTTTTCATCAATTCAACCATTCAGTACTTTGTGCCTTTATCCTTTAGCCTTCACAACTTCTAATTATTGTTTTGGTAAGTGCTGACAAAAAGCCTCCTGCTTATTGATGTTTGATAGCTTCCATCATGATTTGGAGGTGTACTTGGAATTATTGTCTTGCTGGAAAGTCCAGATTGCCATCTCCTGCAACATCCCCACATCATCATTGACCATGCTTTGGGGGTGGGGAGGGTTGTCTTTTGGTCAAAAGCCTGGGCTTTCTCACGCCAGACACATCCCTGGTCCATTTGTCCAAGCAGGTCCACAGTACTTACATCAGTCCAAAGAATTGTTTCCCAAAACTCAGAAGACATATCCACATGTCTCCTGGCATATTCTAGTAGACCTCTTTTGTTCTGAAAAGTCAAAAATGTAGATTTCGAGGTGCCGCCATTAAGTCTGTGTTTATTTAGTACTTGTCTTATGATCGCAAATGAAACACTTGCCCCAGCCTTCCCATCTGTTCATCCTGTAGGTGCTTTGTAGTAATACAGCATTTTTTTAAATTTGTCCTGAAAAAAAATGTTACAGGCTCTTGATGAAATTTGGGCTTTCACCCTTGGCCAGGTATGTTTGCAGCCATGAGTTTTATCCTTCCTTAGACTGCTCCCAATGTTGCCTCTTGAAATCAAGCTCTTACCCATGATTGCAGTACACCTTCAACACCTTCATTGGTTGGTTTTATACAAACATCGCAGCTGAATCCAATTGAGGATTCTTAATTATCCCAAATACTTAATTATGTTTTGGGTCAACTTTAGGCCATAAAATAAGTAGAGGGTTTTAAAAACAGCAAGATTATATAGGGGTTGAATAATTGTGACATTAATAAAATATCCTGAGAGTGATTAACATCATATGTTTTCTTTGTTGATTTAATGCATAACCAATAAAAAAGTCATCCAAAGCTTGAAAAACTTTGGCAAATCTTACTGTCTTTGGGGGACTGAATATTTTTGACTGCAACTCTATATGCCTTATTTGGTAATTTCACACAATATGAAGTCACAGATAAATATTGCCTCATAAAAAACAGATAAATATTGCCGGTCATAAAATTATTTACTACTGTACTCAGTAGCAAACCTAACTAGATTTAAGAAAGTATACTGGATCTGTGATATAGCGGGTCTATTTCTTCTCTTGAGGTCCTGTCAGTATTGTATGCATACGCAGCATTAGGAAGTGCCAGGAGATTTTTAATTCAAAGTCTGGTGTTAAAACCTAGCCATGGTTAGATCTTCACGCAGAACAATGATCTAAAGCACTCATCAAAATTCACTCTAAAATGTTTAAATGAAACAGGTTAAGCCAAAGAAGAGAGTGCACAAAGCAGGACCCAGGATTCTGCAAGATTGAGAGAGATTCTGCTTTGAGGAATAATAAATCCTTTGTCTTTTGCCTTTAAGTCTTATAAAACAGGAAACAAGGCAAAAGGCGGGAATGCTGAATACAGGGTTGCCAATAGTTACATTTTTTAGAATAAAATTTATTTCCACTTGCTGTGAAAGGGGGGTTGTCATACTTTAACAATAAATTCTGAACTTTAACAATATATTAAACAAAAGTAAAGTGTAGCCCTATGCAGTTATCACTGTGTTAGAAGCTGACCAGTAGAAGTCAGTAAGCATGCAGTGTGAAATAAACAGGACACTATTGTGCAATATCCACAAGTACACAAGTACACTAAGACAAAAACACACTCAGGTAGTGTGTGTGCTTTATGTGGGTAATCTCCATGGATGCAGGCCTTTGATGTGGTCATCCTGAGGAAGACACCAGTAAAACACAGCACAGTTGTAATGGTATTGTAGACCTTAAATGGTCTCTTAAAATTCCCCATAACCAGGATTCTTACATATTGACAAAGGTAGTACATTGAATTTACTTGATAAGTTTCACATGTAGTACTAGTCAAAAGTTTTTTTCTACATTTCAGAACAAAAGACATGACAGTTTTAAAACATATGGAATTACAAAGTGACCTTTAATGTGTTAAATGTGTTAAATCTCCAAAAATAAATTATTTTCTTGAAGCAAAGCAGCACAAGCAGCTTCAGGAAGAGTAACGTGAGATGATTTCTCACAGGACTGAAAAAAGACAAATATACTGAGACTTTGTTAATAAAAAGCATTTTGAAACCAACAAAATTGTCTACATGTTTTTAGTTTTGATATAGGCAAGGCAAGGCAACTTTATTTATAATGCACTTTTCAAACAACAAAAGTTGACCAAAGTGCTACAGTGCAACAGGATATAAAAAATAGATCATAAAAACAACAAAATAAAATCACATAAAATTACATTAAAATTTGCAAGAAATAAAATTATCATACCAGATTTTTAAAATGTCAACATGTCAAACTGTGTCAAAGGCCAAAGTGAACAAGTGTGTTTTAAGAAGTGATTTAAAAACTGATTTAGAGGATGCTTTCCTGATATATATGTAGTCAGTGATAAAAACCCCATATCTGTTTTCATTGTGTGAAAGTTTCATGAAAATGGAACTTCACAAATGATCCAAAATTACTTGGAAAAATCTCTTTTACTTAAATTAGTTACAACTTACAAATAATAAGAGACATTTCATTGTTATTTAATATATAGTTATTTAGGAGGGTTTTATAGGGAAAACATCTACATAGGCATCAACTTCACCATTTATATTTCTCACGAATTTTATTAATGTTGAAATGATGAATCACAGGAAACAAGGAAAGGCCATTACAAGTTACAAACTGTTATAAAAACGTGTGTGTTTTCAATAGAACCTGTGGAGCACCACAAGTCCAGTGTACTAATGTACTTTAATAATAAGTTATGGTTTAGAGAAAACATGAAATTATATTACATTATACAATAAAATTGTTTAAACATTTTTATTTTATTTTGTTAAATATATACAGTAATATATGATTCAGTCTTTATTATCACTGTGTAGGACTCTCTCTTTCTCTTTCCCCCTTTCACTCTCCCTCTCAGAGGACTGTAAACTGACAGGAAGTGTAAACACAGATCAAGTGTTAAAGTCCAACCCACCACTTCTCACCTCCATTAAAGGGTGTCTCCATGCATAAATTTCTCAAATACCCCTTATAATACCTCTGGCCTTCTAAAATACCTCATATAATGCCCCCCCCCTTGCTTTGGACCACCTGCATAGTAGCACTTGAGCACTATAGCCACACATTACATATTCCATCATTGGTTTATTGGGATTACAACAATATAACACATTCTACTGCATTCACCTTGTGAAATTCTCACGCTGTCTTAGAACCCCTAAAAACTCCCAATGAATGTGCCAGTCGCTGCATTATAACAGAAAGCCGTGAAAATGCTGCACCTGCTACTATGTGATTAAATCCTGAACAAAAAAGATTATTCTTTTTAAGTGAATGCTAATATTCGATCTTTTAATTTCAATTTGCCAATTACTTTTTTGATAAAACCTTTAAAATGCAACTGATAAATATCAAACATGATAATGGAAACATAGTGATACCACTGCTTTTACTGGGGGCAAAAAATTCTTCTATGTAATTTAAGTCATTACTGATCCAAAGTGGCAAGTGAATGAAGACTATTAGCTTCAGTAGTGTTCTGTTCAGTGCTTGGGTCATATTGTTCCACCTGACGAGTGCAGAGAGCAGAACAAAGGGCCTATAGGGTAATGGAGCATTAGTCACACCTTCAAAACGAGTGTGAGAATGGAGCAAAGTTTCAGGGCCTGCAGTCGGGGGTCTAAAATGGTCCTCAGCGCTGCCAGAGAAGCTCCGACCATGACTCCATGGCTGGATCGTTGAGTAGGACCAGGTGTTGTCTAACAGTGTCAGACGGACTGAATACACACCCTCAAGGCTAGTAAGAAGACTTATTCAACTAAGTGTGAAATCATAACTAAAACACATGAATATTTCATTTATGTGTTCCTGTTGATCCAAATACGATGATCTAACAAATTAACTTTAGTCATAAGAGCGATGTCACTGGCTACTTTTTGCTTCCACTGTCATTGCATTTTCATCACAAATTCTTAGGTATTAGTGAAAGTAACAATTCTGTAATTTGTGAACAACACACCACACAGTGTGAACAGTACACATTTCTTCCTCTGCATTTAACCCCTTCACCAAGTTAAGCAGCAGGCAGCCATGAACACAGCACCAGGGAAGCAAACAGAGCTTTCTGGTCACAGGGCGAACACCCTAAACACTAGGCTACAGCTGCACCATTAGAAAACTCTTATTGGTTCTGAAAACCTTGGAAATATATGCATGGTGCGAAGTTTATTACCTTGCAGTGGAACAAAACCATAGATTAACACACACACGCACACAGGCATACAAAAACATCCACCGTTTTGTTCTGTCAGTACAGTATACATGCTTAATCCTAAATCAGAAAAAGTTTTTTTTTCATCAAATGCAGTATGAAACCACAATATTTCAGGTTTTATTCTAGTTATCTCACTTGTCAATACACCTTCATTCCTGTTTTACAGGTCATGTCAACAGGTGATTATAATTGTGATTTTGTACAAAAGCAGTTTCCAGAGTGTCCAAAGATGGACACAGAGTGTCCAAAGATGGATATTTTGCATGCTTCTCCTTCTACTGATATACATATGTGGGCAAGGGAATACTTTGGCAAACCTTTGTAAAGCACTTTAAAACAATACAGATTTACATTCAATGCCACTAAAAACTTTACTATGCAAAAAAAGAAGCCTTGTATTAACCAAGTTCAGAAGAAAAAATGATGCATGCTCAGAGGCAAGAAGGGCCAACCATACTCTTATCATTACCATTAATGCAGAAAAGTACACTAATATTTTAGAGCAACATATGCTGCCTTCAAAACAATTTTTATAGGGATGTCCATGCATTTTTCAACAAGTCAATGTAAAACCACATTCTACACACATTGCAAAGACATGGCTGTGGAAGAAGAGGGTACAGGTTCTGCATTAGCCTGTCTGCAGTCCTGACCTGTCCCTGACAGAAAAGCTGTAGAGAATTTTATTATGAAGAAACGACCCCATACTGTTGTAATGTCACACCTAAAAATGTTTCCTCTCTTGGTTTCCTCCTTGGTATTTAAGTGTTGTAAGAAGAAATAAAAACATAAAGTAGTAAATGCTTTACCATTCCTTGAATCTTGAATTCCAACACTTTTTCGAATCTGTTACAGACCTGATATGCAGGAATGAATGTATGAATTAATTAATTTAACAAAACAATACATATATTACAAAAAGGTTCGTTTCTTTTAGTTCACAGAACCGCAATGAAAAGCACATATTTTGTTATGTTTATTTACTTTTAGAAGTTTATACATTTATACATCTTTGCATCAGGCTTATGTTGCCACATGCCTTTGGGGAAAATCAGGTACGCTATGAAATAGGTCAGTAATGGCATGCCATGAACATTAAACAGGGTACAGTTAATAGACTGACTTCAGAGTACAACAGTGGTTCCAAAATTTGCTGATTTTACATTTTACAGCTGACTGTAAAACGTTTAATGGCCTATTACAAAGAGCTGCCGAAGATTATAATGATCGCCTAATTGCAATCATTATAAATAATGATTGTAAATTCCTATTAAAGATGCCAGTAGTAAGATTCACTAAATATACACACTGAAGAGTTTCACTCTCAAACAGGTATGTGTATGAAATATGTTCACATATACCCTACCTGGCTGAGCTGTATATTGTATATTGCAACCAGACGTAGTTTACCAGGTCATCGACCCAAACCACTCTCAGTTAAATAGACAGAAAGTGGGCAATGACTCATTATTGTTTCACCTTGATGACGCTTAAAATCATGGCTGTGACAAAAAGAAACGACCCCTGAAATGGCATGACCCATCCTCAGATCCTGCTCCCTTTTTGTGCATGGTAATGGAGCCGAGAGAAAGGGTTTGATGTGTGTGTTGAATGTGTTTACCAGGTGAGAATACTGCTCCATTTTCACCTCAGCAGTAATGATGATCAGCATGTTTAAGGCCTAAGCCAGAAAAGATGATTGCAGTATATTCATAGGCACAGTGTGATACAATCTGTAAGCATTTTTAATGTTTTTTCTGTTTTCTGGATAATCATAAATATTCATATATTTCAGAAATAAATACTTATTGTCTTCCATATGGTTACATACATGTATTTGCCCTCACAAATTCATATCACTATTACGAATAAACACAACATCCACATCTTAAAACATATACAGATGTCTTCCTTCTTTCAAAATAGCCACATTTCTGTAAAAGTTACCACTTTATTTTGCCACTCAGCTGTGTGTGTGTTTGTACGGGAAATGAGTTTCAGGGCTATTGAAGAGGAATGTTGTAGGGTAGGAGGGGCAACTACTGTTCTCCAATACGACTATGAAAAGGTTCTCCAGGACAAAGACTCTGAGTGTATTCTTCGTCTGGCTCCAATACACAAAGTCAAACTTAGCCTTGATTTTGACTGTCAGTAGCTACAAGGCTACTGAATCACATTTGGATGCAGTGATTATAAAAACATCACTACATGGTTCCCTAATAATTGACTATGTTGGGTTTTTTTCACTTGAGTCAACTGTGACCTAATTCTTTACTGAGTGTACAGGCTTTCCACAGCACATAGATTACACATAGTTTGGTATCAATTATATCAACCATGCTTTTGGCAATAGTTTACATTTACATTTATGACATTTAGCTGACACTCTTATCCAGAGCGACGTACATCAGTGCTCAAGTAGTCCATAACTCTTTCTTAAACCTGTATAGCAGCTTAAATCCATGTCCACTATTTAACTGAAATACTGCACATTCAGTGCACCTATACAATATCTGTCAAAAAATACCTAACCAACACCTGCCAAACAATACCTGAACAATGCAAGTTGTCATGATATTTTTATCCATGTGGAAAAATATTCAGTGCATTGTGTGATTAATATTGTTGTTAACTGATTAGCAAGTAATATGCTATTATTACATTGTATTATTACAGAATATTACATCACATTACATTATGTTTACATTTACAGCATTTATCTGATGCTCTTATCTAGAGCAACGTACATCAGAAATCTACACCTGTAAAGCTATACTAAAATCAACACCTGCTTTTTACCAAGTTACTGCCAGCTTACACACCATAACAAACCCAGTTGAAAGAAAAAAGTCAGAGGTTAGTACACAAGGAAAAACAGTTAAGAGGGTAAGGGACAGAGGTTTTTAAATATAAAGAAAAATATGTAAATTACATGTATCATTTCATTTTTTTGGCAGACACTGTGATTCATACCAAAATGAAGAAACACATGATTTCAACTGTTCAGCAGCTACAAGGCTACTGAATCACTCCTGGATTTAATCTACAGCAGTGACTATATATGTATATAGAACATCATTGTATGGTTCCAGAACATGTCAGTATTATGGTCTCATTCGCTTTAGTTTACTGTGGCTTAATTCTTTACTGAAAAAGCCATTCACTGGATCTGTAATTTGCTTCCATAATACATATATTACTTCAACACAATCTGGTATTATTGCTTGCTTGATTTTGGCCGTAGGTGGCACACTATTTTTTATCCACGAGGAAATGAGTTAAGAAGTAACATCTGATAGGACAGAATATTACCTCAACATTTTTATGGCAGATGCCTTTATCCAACGAGAAAAACCTTCAAGTGTGAAAACCAAAGGAGTAAAATCTTTATGTCGGGAGTAGTGCAATAATATAGATAGGTGATGCTCTCTGAATAGATGAGTCTTTGGATGTTTTTAAAATAATATTAAAATAAGCAAAGAAATTATGAAAGAATGCTGCAATGGTTTGGAAATCAGGACATCCCATGTTGGACGGGGTGTCATGTCACAGAGAGGGAATGGGGGTGCTTGAAAGTGGAACTGAGTGGTAGTATGTCAATTCTATCGGCGTGATAACGGTTGGGAGCAACATGTTAATAAACAGAGCTGACCTGGCTTGGGTGGTCGGCCGGTGTGTGTTTGCTCTCTTCATTAGGCGCTCTGGTGTTAGTAATTGGACAGCGCGCGCCTCAAAGGCACGGACCCGCGCGCCTGTGTTTGAGCCTGGTTTAGCGAGGTCCTTACAGAGGTCCGGGCCCACAGCACTGAGCCGCGGAGTTTGCAGAGCGGCCCTATAATCCCCGTTCTGAAAGAAACACTATTTGCACTAAAGCAGTTAGAAAGAGAATCACTTCCTTTAGTGAAAGCGCTGCTTTTCATCTGCAGCGTTTCAAGTCTTAAATGAGAGCCAGTAATGAGACCTTCCCTTTACAGCACCCGCATAGGTATTAGCGATATCTGTCACTGTTTTTTTTTTATTTCTCAGCCATCATTTAAGACACCTCTGGATTATACTTTATTAGTGTGACGTTACTATCACTGAAGTATATTTCAGTGATATTTGTCACTTTTTTTTCTCAGGCATCATTCAATACGTTTCGAGACCTTATTTGATTATACTCTGTAACGTCACACCAATAAAGTTTAAGTCAACGTCTCTATGCTATCTGTCACGGTTTTAATTCTCAGCTAACAATAAGAAGCATATATAGACATAACTGCATTATACCATATAACGTTACACTAATAAATATTGTGTGATAAACAACGATAACGTGCAGAATAACTACAATGGTGCCGTAGAAATTCATTTGGAAACACAAAAAACCGTGTCTTCAACTTTTTTAACACATAAGCAGCCTAAAGCTGGCTAAACTTAAAAGCTGACTAAATAGTTTAGTTGATTTTATATTTTATATATTGCTTTCTGTGTGTCTGTAGTCATAACATCTGCAGTTTCCTTCAGGATAAACAAAGTTATCTGATTCAGACTGAACGTCAGTTTCGGTCAACAAAAATAAAATACAGATTACTATTTTGCTAGCTCAGTAGAAGTTCACTGTACTCCAGATCTGAAGTCCGTTTTAGGTCAGCCCACTTCAGTGAGAGCGCTCTATCATTAAGTGCTCGGCTGTGGGATTAGGCCCCTCAGTGGATTACAATGAGCTGTTTTCGGCTCTCCTGGTTTTCACCGAGAGTAAAACTACCGAAAGTAGCACCATCCCGGACCTGCAAAAACACACACCTGGTCATTATGGTGAGGGAGGAGAGCTGATCAGTGTATTTACATGAAGCATAAACCTGAGACTCATCTGACACCTCGAGAATGTAACCGAAGTCAAGAAGGCATTCCTTTTTTTCCAACCCAATAATAATAACAATCACAATAATAATGATAACATCATTCATCAACAACAACAACAATAACAAGAAGACGAAGAAGAAGAAGAAGAAGAAAAAGAAGAAGAAGAAGAAGAAGAAGAAGAAGAAGAAGAAGAAGAAGAAGAAGAAGA
>JBBPDC010037084.1:0-11986 GCA_037974485.1 Hemigrammopetersius urotaenia | reverse complement strand
AGAGGTTGAATTTCGTGCTGTTCACACTGTGTGCTGTGGTGTGTTCACGTATGACAAATGGTCACTTTCACTCACTTCTGTGGTAATTCCTTCCCCTATTGACCTAGACTGAGAGTGGACCTACACACATTTAGTGAACAAAATTATAACCTAAGCTAGCTAAAATAACATTTGCAATCACACCACTGTTTTAGAAAAAAGCAATTCATTTTTCTCCATAGAGAAAAAAAATCACAACACCTGATGGATACACGTCTTCTTCAAACAGCCTAGAAACGTCTAGCCCCACCCACATTCTTACTGAAGTCCTAAGGAGTGTTTTGGTCCACTGTTGCCTTCTGAGTGAGCTTCAAAACAGGGCAGCCAATCAGAAAATAGATACATCAGTAACAAATACAGTCTGTTTTAATCTAAGGGATAAACAAAGGCTATACGTCAAAGTTCACGTTGTCCTGAACAACTGTGCACTGGGTACAACAAACAGGTAGTGTGATGAAACAATGTTCCTCAGTGATCACAGCGCACACCTAACAATACACAAATCAATATGAACGATAAACAGTCTAATCACACTTAGTGTGTATGTAGAGGTCAAAGCTTCTTTTAGCGTTTTCTGAGCTGCATAAATGTAAACATTTATATTACACATAACAGTATGGAGTTGCATGTAACTGCACATGAAAAACAGCCATTCAACCGGTGGAAATGAGAGAGACTGAGGAATATGATCTGTCGTTTGGAGTTGATAATATATAATATTGTGCATGCAAGGTCAACTGGATCTAAGAATGGATTTTTATCATTGCGCCATATCTGCATGGCAGTTAACAGAAGGTAAATTGTTGAAGCCTATTTGGGGGTTCCAGACTACAGAGTTCCTCAGGTGTCTCTTCTACAGTCTACCAGCGGGACAGACTCAGGTTTCCATTAGGCTGTTTAGGACGCCGTGTACTGTAGAACGTGTTGTACATATGAAAGAGAAATTGAAATTGTGAATTAGGGCGCGTAATGGACCAGGCCGGGGTAAACAGCGATGCTTGTTAAGCGCCCAGGCAGCATCAGGTGTTACCATGGCGAGAAATAAAGAATTAAAGAGAGAGAAAGAGGGTCTGGCAGGGGACAGCGCCAGGCAAAGCCAGTGACAGCTTCTTTTATGTGTGGCTTTGATTGTATTCCCTCTGAGCAAATTAGCCTCTACAAAGTGGATCCACAGCTGCCTCCCAAACCCAATCTGCTGCTGAGGACCACTGCACTGCCTGAGCCCCTCTCTGTGATGGGTCGCTGCGCGTGTGTGTGTGTGTGTGTGTGTGTCTACCCTTATCTCTGAAGTCTTACACAGAGGCCACAGTACAGATGTGCATGATGAACTATTAGGGGAGTACATTTTCAGTCTCAAATTAATCTATGGCTTGTTAAAGAACATAACAGTGTATTTAGCACTGAAGTAATTCTGGGAATCACACTACTGTTGTTCTTAAGTTTTATCATTGTATTTTTTTACAGCTGAATGTAACACCTCTTCTCATCCTATAGTTTTTGAAATATGATTGTGGTTCCAACATCAAAATGTCTGTTATAATCAATTGATCAGGGAAGTACTGAGCATTTAAATAATGATTAGTGGTCGAGCCCCCTCTGTAACATATGGGGAGAGAGAACGGTCGAGTCGCCATCAAAACGTGTCTTAGAGAGAGAGCTGAAACAAATGCGGAGCAAAACATACAGGAGATTGGGTATGGAAATTTTTGCACAGGAACATAAGCAAGATAAACAATTATGTTCATTTTGTCTTGTGTTACTCCTGTACCACCAGGAAAGTCACTTAACTGAATAAATCAGATGAATCATAGCACGATTCTGAACTAAGTGTATCTCTGCTCCACTAAAAATATTCACCTGGAGACGTCACAGCCCGGCTCTCACGCTTTTTCCAGCTTTTCCAAATTTCTCGAGCACCTACCTGTTAACAGGTGAAAATCATTTATTCTGTATCAAATTCTTTTTCATGTGTAATTTTTTTTTTATTGTTCGGGTTTTTTCAGCGCCCATTTTTTTGGCATTCTGAATGGTAGAAGGTCAGCACTGCAAGCCAGCAAAGCCTTCTCACACCAACACACACTTCACAATCTCCTGCACTCAACACAATGTCAGGAGCCATCCCGTCACAGCTGTGAGTGTGTGTGTGTGTGTGTATAAGTAGTATTAAAGGGGCAAGTTATTAACATTCACCTCCACATTCCCTCTCTCTCTTGGTCTCTCTGAAGGGGCTAGTTTTAATGGCCTTACACTTCCACTCCATTAGCCAAACACTGTGTGCTTGTGTGTGTGTGTGTATATGTCCCTGCTGTCACTACATGTTATGTCGGCACTTCCTCTGCAGTCCAGCCAGACTAGGTCAGATTAAATTGAGGCAGTGAGTGGACAGCTGATGCAGAATGGCTCGAGTCAGATCTGTAACTGCAAACGGGCGCTTATGAAACTATTAATGGCTGTTATAGATCTCCATTACCTCCTCCACCGCCGCCGTCCCCCTTCCAGCACCCCGGCGGCCCGTGGAGTCCAATCAGTCTCTGTATATGCCTTTCCCTTCACTCCTATCCTCTGCTCACTTGCCTCATCTTTATATACTTTCTATAAATCAGATTTTCCTGCCTGTCTATGTGTCCAGTTAGGCCCCCATCCCTGGAGCAAAGGAGATAAAGTTTAACCACCAGCTCTCTCCTCTCAGGTCTCATGATGCCTACAGACTTGGCTGTAGTTCAGAGGGGCATGTTTGAATCTGATGTTTGAAATTGGAAGGCATGGGGGGAAGAATCCCACTTAAAAAAAAAACAACAAGCAGGTCATTCTCACAATTTCTTTTTTTTTTATCAATTTGCCACAGCTTCTCTTTTTTGTAATACACCTGAACTGACTTTCAGCCCTTTTTACAGCAGCCTTTCAGAAAATTCAGCCTTGAATTTTTATATTTTTCACAAAAAGTAACTGAATCATCCTCCAAATTAAAACATTTGACTAGATTACATTAATAAAAGTATTAAGAGTCGGTGTATAATTCCATCAATGAAATGGCCTCTAGCAGACATTTTCTAATCTCAGTTATCATTACCGCAACAAATCTATAAAGTCTGTAGATTAACACATTCACTGAAACACATTTTACAAAAACATTAGCGATTAAAAATCGCATTTGAGATATGAATAATAAGCAGGGAATTTACAGCAGGACCTCATGAATGTATCTATGGTTGAGTTTATTCAAGTATACAAATAAAGTAAAGGTGATTTCTTAGTAAAACATACATTCATTCACTATTCATTTATTAATAGAATTGATAGTGACATGTCTATTTAAAATACAGTAGTTAAAAATGTTATAATTTTGCAGTGATATATAAAAGCCACTGTAGGTTTTCTTGTTACTTGTCAGAGCATTTTGTTGTCAGATGCATGGATTTTACTAGGAAAAGATATTCCTTAACAGGAATAAAAAGGTTAAAAAAATATTAATGGGTACAATATGAAATGGTTACATTTCAAATAAACTGTCATAATTAACCCCTTTCCAGCCAGCCCAGTCAAAAGTCAAAACAAGCTGAGAAGAAAACGTTGTGTCTGCTTGGCCCCCTGAATTCTGACGGACATACCAGGGTTTATACAGAGTTTCTTAAGCTGAATTTACTACCTTTTTACTACCTTCACAATATTTTTTACTACCAGCACAACTTGAGGCTTCAACTGTTGCAGCGTAAAGTGTGAAGTAAAGTGACAAGTAAAGTACTGAAATATCTCAAATTAATAACATATTTCCTCACAATTTAACGAGATAATTATAACTTTACTTCAACACTGGACACAAAAACTGGCCAAATAGAGAGAGAGAGAGACAGAACCAGAGAGACAGAAAGAGCAAGAGAGAGGGACTGACAGACAGACAGGCAGAGAACCAGAGAGAGAGAGAAAGAGAAAGAGAGAGTCAGAAAGGGGCTCTGTAGGGGTGTGTGTGTGTTAGGGCAAGCGAGTGAGCTACATTCAAGTACACAGGAGCTCTACCACAGGAGTAGGATTAATCAAGATGTCACAGCAGGCCTTGGTCCATAGGTTATACTCAATATGTAAAAAAATGTATAACAGTTAAAAGACAGACTGGACCTTTAGAATGAACAGCTACATGTTGGAATTTGAAACAAATGGTTCAGTTAGGGCCTTGAAAAAAAGGAGGAAACTAGCTAATAATAATCTCCCAAGACCCGGCCCATTCATTTATGTCCTTTATAGTGGACATTTTGTTCGCTTGTATCTTCCTTAAGTATTTGGAGATACCCTATCAAGTCCTATAGTGTTCTGTAGAGGAGATCCTGGGCTTTCTAGTGATGGTCCTGTGAGGGTTTGCATGCTGGGACTGCAATGGCAAGACATACACAAGGAGCACCAAATGCAAGATGTTCCTCTGCAGAACCAAAAAGAAAACCAGGACTATCACAGCTAAACTATCCAGAGGAGGTTCTGTGACTTATAATTCACTGCTGACCTAATATACATGATTTGTTGTCCTTGCAAGCAACAAGCAACAGAAGAGAGATAAAGAATTTTATTGTTTTGATCAAATTGAATGTGTTCTTGGGTTAATATCACGTTTTTATTTTCTAAATTCAGGTCTATTTTCACAGGGAAATTGTCCTGTTGTCCTCTACAGTGGACATGCTGTGAAACTAAAATAAAAAAACTATTCAAAGAAATTTAAATTGTAAGGTGTTTTTAGACCCAAGTAGAGGAAATTACACAAAAAATAAATTGTAAGACACTTTTTTTCTTTGGTTCTCGGGTAAAGTGCAATTTTACACTATAATAACAACAGCACTTCATTTACAAATAACTTACAAACAAATATATTACTGGACACAAAATCATTTATTAATTTTTACTTTTACTACCTTTTACTACCTTTTACAACCCGCGGCAACCCTGCATACAGAGGTCCTCATACTTTCACTTCACCAAAGTAGAAAGCTGTGCTAGAAACTGAAGTCAGACTGTTTTACTACTTTTTATTACTGTTCAAATTAATTTAATGTGAACTAGAGTCCGACCGATAAAGGATTTTGAAGGCCGATACCGATACAAATATTTGTTGGTTTTAAAAACCGATATATCGGCCGATATATATATATATATACTACATACATACACATATACATACATACACATATACATATATATACATACATATATATATATTAGAGGTGGGCATAGATAAAAAAATTTTAATGCCGTTAATCTCATTGGAATCTTGGTAAAAGTTTAAAACACTAAAATACGAGGAAAAGACACATGCTGTAGCAGGCTTCTTCTTCAACTTTTCTGTGTATTACCGCCACCACTGGGCTGGTGGCAGTTATATAGTTCGGTTCTCAGAAAAAAATCCATGATAGACTGAATCCGCGAATGCTGATCCGCGTTAACTGAGGAGTTACTGTAGTTACTGAATGTAAAAAACTACAAAGCTTGATTTTATAAGAACACTTTAAATCATTTACGCACTTAGCTGAGAAGTTTGAATTGGATTTCAAACAGCTTCGGTCATTTCAATCTGTTACTCTTTTTACTCTGATATCATTTGTCTATGTTCAATTACAGCACTGTTTGTCAAATCAACAAAATATTTGACCAGTTTAGCTCCCTTTTCTCTAGTCCAGGTTGATGGTTGTGTCAAAACAACAGCTGTTGCATAATAAAAACAATAAGGACAATAACAGGAAAATGTTTGCTTGTGTTTAATTCATTTGATATTTAAACCCAGTTTAATGAATCTGTACCTTATTAGGGTGTTTAAGAAAAAAAAGGGTGTTTAAGATAGGGTGTTTAAGATTAAATCACGCTCGATTAAATGTATTAACTACTGATTGTCCATTTTGTCCAAGTAGGTTTCAAAATTATGCAAGTTTTTCTCTAAATTGAACAGAAATATTTTCCTAAACGATTTAAATCCAGGAGTCTATGGCACAGGCCCTTTGATTTAGGTTGTATTCTGTAGTCAGAGCAGGCGAATACAGCCCTGCTCCGATGCCTTGATGGGAAGTTTTAGTGTGAGTGTGACAGACGGAGGAAAATGTTTATTATTAGGTACCGGTGGGCTGGGGGTCGATAGTTATTACTCCATCAATCAGACGGAATCTTCTTTTCCTGACTGGTAAGATCATCCCTCCATCACAGAACAGAAGCCATGATTGGGACTTGGAAAAAAATGCCCACTAATGTGGATGCATTTAGTACGTACACACACCCAGACACACACACACACAGCAGCTGACGGCCTATGTTAATCAGAGTGGAATGGGTGAACAAGAGAAAGATTCTCCCAACACTGTTAATGGAGGAGCGTGACTCAGGATGAAGAACGAGTGACAGACATCATCTGTTCTCCACCAGACCAGCAACCCAAACACTCAGTCATCACCAACGCCAGCAATCATATCACCACATTATTATTATTATTATCATTATTATTTGCTTTGGTCAGATTTGGGCCACATTACAGTTTTCATTGATTATACTGTTATATTTATCACCATTTAGTGCTGCACAAAGGCTTTCTCCTCGCTGATTTTTGCAGGGCTTGTAGCCCCACAAGCCTGATTCGGTTGGTTGTGTGGCTGGAACAAAAAAGTCTTTGGGCTATAGTTCAACAATCAATGCCAAAATGTAGCAATATCTTTAGATGTAAAGGTTCAAACTTCACAAAATGCATGTTGCATCAACACCACATCCCTTTGAATACATGTCAAAATTTTGTAAAATTTCATACACAGGGTGCACAGCAACTGACATTTCAAAATTTGGAAATGTGCCGTTTCTATACTTCAGGTTCACTCGACAAATAACCCCTTCAGCATAAAATTAGTCGAATTTCAGTTACCAATACATGCCAGTGTGAAAGGCCTATCTGAAAATTTGCAGCTTGTTCATAATGGCATTTTATTACATTCAAGTCTACACTGTGGCTCTCCTCACTGGTTTCCAATTATAACACTGCGAACAGAAGTTCAGTCAATAACTGCAGAACTTGCACTCCAGAACGAGCCCTGCCCTGCTGAGACCAACCTTGAGTGCCAAAACACTAAATGGTGGCACTAAGAACTTCAGTGCTCTCTGACTCACCCCTTCCCTGGAAAACGCAGTCACTGCCTTCAATTAGCTACTGCTAGGAACAGGGCCTCTTCTAATCCGTGGATGAAGAGGTGCCAGACGAGAATGACACACCTGGCCATGTCACATGTGTGGCTGCGGGCCGCCGATCACTCTATCTATAGATCTGCTGTGGGTCCACACTCTGAATGGAAACGCATCAGTGAGGAAGTGAGTCATGAAAAGTGCTGGAGCTGGAGAGCACGAGAAATGAGAGGAACTGTTATCCTGCATCAGTGCTGAGGATTAGAAGAGCCAGGAAGGGCGGCCAGCCGGGAAGTCCACCTTTCAGAGATCAGAGGAGCGTTTGACTGCGGAATTGGTGGAAGCAGCGGAATTTCAACTGAGATGAAGAGGATTTGCAGGGAGACCACAAGTCCAATCAGTAGTGAACTACTATCTGAGCTAGCCATAAAAAATCTAAACACAACAAGGTCCAAAATACAGAAAAATTTCTAATAAAGCAACCATTTGAGATCCTAGTACAGTATTGGTGCTAACAGCATTGCACACGAACAGGTTTTGTTGGTTCATGATTAACTGAGGCAGCTGGAGGCCTAGTCTGCAATCAGAAGGTTGTGGGTTCGAATCCCAGCACTGCTAGTGTCATAACTGAGGTAACCTTGAACAATGTACCATCCCACACTCCTCACCAGACGCCCCTCATCGGCAGCAGCCCCCCGCTTCACTATGTGAATGGGTTAAATGCAGAGAAAGAATTTTGCATTGTTCACACAGTGTGCTGTGCTGTTGTGTTGTCTGGTGTGTTCAATCGTGACAATAAGGCACCACTTTAAACACAGACTGTTTGTGTGTGTGTGTAGCTTGTAACAGACATTTAAACACCTATGTGAGCTCTTGTGCAGCATTTTTACAGTGGCTCCTTCAGTAAACAGTCCGCACATTGAGCTACTGCTCCTCCTAGAGTGACGTTCAGCCTCACAAAACTGCCCACTGTAAACCAGTACTTGATTGGCTGGTTCCTCTTTCTAATGATGGAGGTAGTTAATATAATATGGTAGAACTTCAGTCCAGTTCATAAGAAGGCCTGATTGTATACCACGTTTAGCTCCAACCACATAGATTCCACAGAGAGATACAACCTGACTGGATTACTTTGTTGTCTTTTTAAGGAATTTTATCTCTGCAGTTTCCAAACATTTCATAATGAAATAAGAGCAGCGCTGTGGCTCTGTAGTTTAAAAACAAACTTTATTATTTCCAAGAAATCAATACCTAGAAGGACCACTGGCAAAGATTCTACTTTTTCAACAGACAAACTGACAGAAATACAGATAGAAATGTCTTTTTTTTTTCCAGCCAAGTGGAAGATCCTTGATACTCTACTCTTTAAAATGCCCTCACTCTTTTTTACCCACCTTCACCTCACTATGTCCCTTCGGGGTGTATTCCTAATGCCATCTTAAACACATTTCCATTACTATACAAGCAATGTTATCTTATTACTGCTTGCAAGATGAATCTTTGAAGGGACGAGGGACTGAGCGAACATGTCCACAGACTTCAGCAGCAGAACTTGCTGAGAAGTCACAGCAGTCTCGCACATTTTGCAGACAGTGTGTACATTCATTACAGTTATGACTGGAGATGTAGAACAGCGATCACCACCAAGAGCTGGCAATGTGCTCAGATACACTTAAAGTGCCAGACAAACTAAAGCTCTAGCTATCATGTTCAGATCAGCTGTTTTTGGACAAATACTTAATAATGACTGGAATTACTTTATCTAAATAATACAGCTAGGATTGCTGGTACTCCTGTGAGGTTTGGTAGCTCCAGGATAACAGTGGTGCGCAATTATTATGGCAGCTGTAGTTCAAGCTGGCCACTGATGATCATGGCTCGGAATCTACTGCTATGCAAAGCGTGTGTATGCGTGTTTAGACAGGGCAGACCGAACTCTAGCCCGCTTCGATGCTTTGATTCTCTCGGTCGCACGAAAATGCGTCATGGCGCACAGCGGTCAAAGTTCAACACATTTCAACACATCTCTTTATAAGTGTTGCTACTGGCTTTGGACTAGATGGTGCTGGTGGCACTCTTTTCAGGCCAAGAGCAGGTTCTTTACTGTCAAAACTGATTTTAGATCATGCCTCGGCTACGAATTCGGACCAACTGCCTTGTAGAAAGAGGGGTATCAGCCAGTCAAGTTTAGCACTGTGATTATTCTTCACAAGGATGAGCAATTAGCACTCAAGTGGTATGACCATCATTGAAAGGGAAGAAACAGCTCATACTAGTGCAAATGCACTGGCTGCTTGAGTGCAAATGTTGTCCTCAGTTCAAATCAACTGACATTGTGACTCTAATATGATTAAATTGTCCAGCCTTAATCCATATGCAATGGTATCTGAGGTTTAACATTTTTTTACCTACCTTTACCTAAGATTTTATGCTCTTTTCAATGTGGTCTAAGTGTATGATCATAATATTGCCCCAAGACATCTGTAGGAGAAATCTGGGTCCTACTTCTGCAGCTTCGACAAACTGCTAGCTTGTTCTCGGACGCAAAACACTGATTTGCAAGGCAAATTATTACGATCTGCCAGCCTGCGCAGTTATTCATTCTGCATCGTGTATGAACTTCAGTAAGAATACACTCTTTATGTACCCCCAGAACCCCACTGCATACTTTTCGAATGGTGCTTCATATACAAAGACGTTTAAGATGCGGAAGTGTCAAATGTCACATTTGTCCTCTCAGTGTTCTCAAAGCCCTTCTTTCTCCGCATGTTCCTGACGTCACATATTTTTTCGGAGACTCCTTCTCAGCAGAGAGACCTTGTGCCTTTACCAGTCTCACCATCTTCTCAATGGTTCGGCTGTCGGCTCCGACACCCACTCCGAATGCCAGCCTGGTGAGCCGGAGATAGCGAACAGAAAAGACGAAATGCCACAGGCAGACAAAGGAATCCTTCAATCTTTAACTCCCGCCCTGCTCTTTCAAGGGGCAACCATTAAGCGAGTGCACACACAAACGTACACCCCATTTACTGTGCTCTTTTATGATGAGCTTCCAGAGGGACTTTCCCCCTTTACAGGGCTTTTTGTCTTCATAGCAGAGACAAGTTTATTGTGCCTATAGCCCGAAGCCTATGACTAATGATGAGTTATGGTCAAACTTGGCCAGTCGACTCGTCCTTTTCAGAACTTTGCATTATTGACAATAGTCATGATACAACATTTACATACAGTGGAAACTTAAGCAGCTAGACCAAATGTACTGCGTTGTCAAAAGCACAGACAAAATTTAGCCCTCTAGATGACAGTAGCTTGTGTGTTTAGCTATGCTGCCCCATTTTAGTCCATGTTTATAAACAACACTGAGTCATACAATGTCTGAAACCACATAAGTCTATTAGAGATTACTGAACACTTCCAGGCACTTTATATAGAGCTACATTAGCCTCAGAGCTCCAGTGACAGTAGGCTAGAAAGTGTTTCAATTAAATTTGGGGCCAAGTGAATGCCTTGTGTTGTGAGAGTGCTTCAAGTGCTGTGACCTCACAAGAGGTTCCATGAAAGCCAAACGACTATGGACTTTCATTTCCCCACATTTTGTTCAGAACTTTCTGCGAATGAATGTTCAAGCCAGCATGATGATCTCATCCCTTCCGTTCCATAAGCACCGGTTCCCATCTGTTATCTTAGGATAACAGACCTTCTATAAAGTCTGGTTAGAAATAACTAAGCAGGTGAGTTACAAAAGACTCACAAGGCTTTAACTGAACCCCCCCTGAGGGGTAGAGAGAGATAATCTATCTCCCTGATGCATTATTACATGAGGATGGAGTTACTTGAAAACATGAATATGACTTATTAGAAATCATGCAGCGAGAGCTCTAATCAAGACCTTGGTTGGGTCGATTCCAAATCAAGACCGAGTCCATACAGGTCAAGGTTTGACCACCCTGAAAAACCTGCATGTGCTGCCCACCCTCTGAGCAAACAACTACTCACAAAGACTCCAGCAGAAGCTGCTGTTACAGACACCACTTGTGCACACTTCTCCCTCCTGTTATTAGTCATCTTCCTAAAGTCACCCATAAGTTCCCCATTAGTGTCTTGGTTCCTCTTGAGGGTTCTTCCTCCAGCTTCTGTTGCTCACTAGATTCTGTAAATAAGAAATTTGACCACATAAAATAATCCAGCTCTGCCTACATACAGAGGTTTGCTTTCTTCCAGTCAGCAGCCCAGCCCCCACCCACAGGGTTGAAATACAGAGACAAGTAATCGAATAAAACACCTTTCACGGCTAAAACGGAGAGGTTAGGAGAAGTGAATCACACTTTAACACAGTTTCCTCTATGTTTTACATCCTGTTCATATCGTTCTGGCACCGTCACCAGTCTGTAGAGCTGATATGAGCTTCTGTCCGTGAGCTCCTATCGCCATCTTCTTCCCGAGCGGAGAGGTGTGATATTCTGCTGGCGGGCAGATAGGCTAAGGCCCACTTATTATCCAGAATCAGTGATAACACCACTTTTTGTCTCAACCCAAACACTCGCACTCTCCTTTCTCTCGACTGCCTTTACTGCATACAGAGCAGCTCCTTTTGTCTCATGCATGATGGAGCGACTGCTATAGGAAGGAGTGTAAGCATCTGCCTTTAAAAGTATTTCCAAGTGGCAAAAATCAGAAGGCAAAAGGATCGCCAATACAGCACTGTGTTAGCATGGTAATTAGCATGCACCAGCATTGGGCAGTATTCAATTCAATTCAATTCAATTTTATTTATATAGCGCTTTTAACAATGGTCATTGTCACAAAGCAGCTTTAC
>JBBPDC010037046.1:0-29489 GCA_037974485.1 Hemigrammopetersius urotaenia | reverse complement strand
ACAGATACATACACACACACACACACACACACACACACACACACACACACACACACACACACACACACACACACACATCCACCCCAAAACACACTTTGCACTGTCTCTCTCTAACACACACACACATGTATGGAGCGCTCTGTGTATGTCTCCCAGTCTGAACAAAAGAATGGCCCATTTCCGGAGTGTGGACACAGAGCGCAGGGAGCATGCTCAGTGTGGATCTGCCATGTCCCTGTAAGGCGCCTCTCAGATTGAGACAGATAAAGAAAAAAACAAATTGTCCAGCCTTGTTCTCAAACCTCTTCTGTGGCCCCTCTAACCCCCTCCATATCAAACACATCTTGTCCTTTCACCTACAAAGGCACAAATCATGACTGTTGAGAGGCAGTTTTAATCTTATAGAAGAAAGGACAGACAGGGTAATGAAGCTGGCCGGGGTAAAATGTGTCATCAAAGCGACGCTGGCGGCAAGTATCAATTTAACATAAAAAACATTCATTTCACATGACATAGCCGAATATGTTGAACATAAAAGACACAATTACCAAGACATTTCAGTGGAAAATCCCCAATAACAGCATCAGTGCTCGATGTAAAATGCTCAAGTGACAGGACCGGTTACATGAAAGTTTGGGGGTAGTGAACTCCAGACACTTCTCGGCCCCTTTTTACACCTGTTCACTTCATGTGACTAGAATTTAAATTGAATCCTGATCAGTTTTAGCCTCATGCACATTTACACAGATGCAAATCAGCTCATAAACAACAACCAATCCCTCACTTTTCTGCACTATTCAAAAGGAAAATATAATATTGCACAACACGGTCAATGTGCAAAAGAAGATGGCCTAAGGAATTTCCTTGTGTGTCCTGCGTTAAAACAGTGTGCTGTAATGAGGCTGTGAAAAACGACAAGGTAAAGGTTAACCAAACTGTCACTTTAATTAAGCTAACGTCCTGGGTTTGGCTGCTGAGGGTGAGATAAGCAATCTTATATCTACTTAGCTATGTGGTTTCTGGCACCATCCTATAGGGGAAAGAATATCTTCATAATATTTCTGTAGTTGCTCCTAGACAACGAGATCAAATGGAAAGACAAAGGAGACTCTTGCTTACGTCTCCTCCATTTATTTCACAGTCCTCAGTTGCAGTTGAGATCTCAATAAAGTCATTGTGTTTGAAACTCATTTCTATCTGCAAATAAACCTTTGCCTTTCTGTCTTCTTCCCAAGTTGCCATGGCATTTGAGCAATAAAACGTTCCTCTGAAGTATGACATCGAAACATCTACAAAAATAGATAATAGTGTTACACAGCTAAAAATAGCAGCAGGATCCTGAAGCCTACATTTCGTCTGTATTTCTGTCCACGCTTGTATCAAACTGAGTCACCACATAAGCAAGGATATTTCAGACGTCTTAGAACTCAACACTATATGCGATAATATAGCCTTGCAGCACTAATGCAAAACTAAAGACACAAAACTCAAACACTAAACATGTTTTGGCAGATCATTTATATTTTCTTTAAGGAGCAATCTTCAGTTATCGCCAAATAATAATCACTTTAATAAGATCCAGCAATAACACATCCATGAACAGACTACCTGTGGGAATCTCTAAGAACACTCTGCTGGTCTGGCTGCTCTTTCTATTTCTTGACTCTGACCACACTGTGTCCTTCCTACCAAACTCCCACCTGTAATTTGGCCTTGACGCGGAGAGGCAGGCTATCATTAAGGAGTTTGTGTTTTGAGCACTGCTACTTGGCACCACGACTGTGTGTGAGGGATGAGAGCGCATTTCCGACGGTTAATCCGCTGGCCAGAGATTTCCCAGCGGGCACCGTGGTGGAAAATTGAAGACGGCACTACTGTCTTTCCTCAAGACCTTTAGATAAGATGCGGCTGTAAGAAGAAGCTGTTTTCTGTTATGCCTGTTGTGTGAGTGCAGTGCAGATACACAGGCCTGACTTGATTTGAAGTGGTGGAACAGAGTTACCAGGCATGCTAGACAAAAGAAGAAGAGCATATTTATATATATATATATAGCCAGGAATCCCTAACAATAGTAATTCATTATTTTATGTACAATAATAATACCAGAGCAACAGAGTTATTCAACTCTGGAATAACTTCATTCTTTGCTAAACAGCCTTTTCTGTATTAATCATCCACACATGGATTATTCCGGACACATTTTTTGAGAGCTTTCACACTTCCTACTAATTATGTAAGCCTGTTAATTTTCACAGGACAAGCATGTTAGAATCCCGTTATATATTTACAGGCAACAACACTACTTTTAAAATAACTTTCACAAAAAGAGCCCAACCATTTTCCAATGCGTTGAATTCATCTTTGAGATGTCACCAGTGATCATACGTGTTCCCTCACTGCAGATAAATATTTACAGTCCTTCTATTCTTTCTGTCAGACACACGCAAACACGCCAGCAGTGTGAAATGGCAACATCAGTGTGTAGAAAGAGGAAAAACAGCGGAGGCAGAACAATACCTCTCCCAGCTGCTGCCGCCTCCATTCCCATCAGTGTGTCAACAACTAGAGGATGTGTCCATGCGTCTGTGTGTCCTCACACCTTTACAGACAAACACATTACTCACTCCAGACACGCACACACACCCAGGCGCATCATCAATATGCCATCAGACAGCACATGATCAGTGGGCAAACACGGTTCAAAAAGTGTTCATCAGGCAGTGGGAGGGGCTGCTCGACAAACATGAGGACATTAGGCCTTTTAAGAAATGCCACTCACCCCTACAAGGACATTAGGATGGATCATAGTGAGGAACCTCATTCAGGAGAAAGATAAAGAGGGCGGGAAGACTAAGGGATGAGGCAGAATTTGGAGCAGACAAGCTATTACCAACAAAAGCGAGGTCAAAGGTAATAGAAGACCCATGTCATTAAAAAAACAATTTTCCCTGTTTTGTGGATTTATATAGCATTAAGGCATTGCTAATACACACACATATATATATATATACAAGTGAAATGCAGTCATTTCAGGGGACACAAAGGTAATTAACGGTAAACATGCAATCCAATTACATTCGGAGTGGTGCTTAAGGGTTCATATCCATCATAGAAGGCGAGCTATTTGCCCTTGAGTCAGTGAGAGAACGATATCCATCCGTTTCATTTCCGCTCCTTTCCCCCACTGCTCTGCAGGATCTAGCCAGAATTCCGCTCGGTGGGAGACCAGCTTCTGTGTAATATATGTATGTGTATGTGTATGTGTGTGTGTGTGTGTGGCTGTGTAGTAGAGGGTCAGATAATCTGTGTCATCAGCAGTTTCCGAACGACAAATGGTTCTCTGGAATCACTACAGTTGTACAAACAAGCGCCGCCGGTCCATCCACATGGTAGAAAAAAATGGCCATGGAGGTTAGAGAGGTCACTGTGTCCTGTAAACAGTCTGAGTACATTCAGTGAGTGGTGTAAGCTCTGCTACATATAGTCCGAGACGTGAAGCGAGTCTTCAGAGGCTGAGCATGGCCAGACATAGAGACAAGAGATGGCCTGGCCTCATGATATTAGTCTAACCACAGTGATGAGTACAAGCAGTGGAGTCAGGTGACTGTGCTGCATACCAAGAGTATAAATACCTCTATGGATGAAGGCCAAATTTCAGAAGCTGCCCTAGTGACACACACTCTGAGTGTGTGTATGTGCGTGTGGATCTGTCCCAAGGCCACAGTGAGTGGCTCCAGCTCAAAAAAGATTCTAGTCAGAAGGTGGAGGACTTACCTGTTGGAAAAACACTCTCCCTGCTGAAAACATCTCCTGCACCATAAATATTTAGCAGATTATCCATATTTAAAAGTGTGGACTGTTTTGATTGGCCCTGAGATTTCCCCCTCACCCGTTTCATCACAGTAAGTAATCTGCTTCTGTCTGATCCAGAGGATAGACAGCAGCAGTGTAGTCTCTCTGCCATTTTAACATTCCTGTCCTTCAGATCTGTCTTTAGATGAATGGACCTTGCTGATTATTCTGCCATGCTGATCTGATTTGTTTTTGAGAAGTGCATTAAGTAGCATTTCTATGTATGAAAGGTGTGTAATGCCATGAAGGCCATGACCTTTCGTTAATTTCCACTGGGTAGTTCACTACAGTTGCAAAACCAATCCCAGTATCCATATCTTGGTCAAGTACCTGCGTCTGTTTCCCACCATACAAGAGAATCGTCAAATTAAGGGATCGTCTTTTAAACATGAGGTCACATGATGTCTTACATAATTCTAGCTTTAACAGCAAATACCAAAAGTGGCACTGACAATGGAATAAAATGAAATCAAGCTCTGATTTACCTTTAACTCAACATTGATTCTGGCTAGCAAGTGACATACTCATACGGTACGGCACGGCACGGCTCACTTAACAATAGAAACACAAAAATAAATTGTGTGATTTGTAAGTGTACCATACCAAACTGCCTGCGGGGGATACCATCATTCCTTGTTCCATTTAACTGGGATTTCAACATCACTGACAAATGAGAGCTTTAGGTTAGTTACAGTTTAATTTCACATTTCGGTAGCACGTGTTGGGTCTCGTAAGTCTTATTCTGAAGAAAATGTTGTGTAGTTTCCTGTATGTGAGTGTTCACCAGATCATCAGACATCCCAAGTTGACCAGATGTCCCAAACTGACCACCTGCAAAACAACAGCATCAGGAAGGGTTACTTGTGTGGTGCCATTAAAACAGTACTGGACCCCTAAAGAACTTGGGAAATAAGGATCTAAAAAGACCCTTTTTAGTAAATGGGATGTGTGAGCGTGAAGAACCTCCACATAATGTATAGAAATTCACAAAAAATGTTTTATGAACCCTCTGGGGCATCATCTTTCTATGGTGTTTACAGCTACTTAGACAAGAAATGCACTACGATGCACCTGATATTCTGAGAATAAGATTGTTAGTACATTAGTCTTTTGTGAAAATATGCAGATGCTGCTCTGAACACTTCATCTGAACGGTGTGCAGGTCTGTGCATGTGTTAGACCTACCCACCAGCCTATGTGTTTCGCAACTGAGTGTGATCTTAAGGTAAAGTGGAAGCTGCCTTAAAACATCACAGTTGATATTCTAATTCTTATTTTTATATCAGCATTGGTGGAGCCTTCCTAAGTGAGATGCAGACAGGCATGGGTCTCTCTGGAAGTGGCCGTGGTCCTATTCACAGCACACTGGCCTGTTGACAAGACACCGCTCTGGCCCTGGCCCAGTTTGGCTGGCAGAAGTTTCCAGCATCTGCTGAGGGACCAGGGCTTCTGGACTCAAGAGAGAGAGAGAGAGAGAGAGAGAGGCTGCATTCCAGTGTGGCGGTCCAGGAGTCTGCACAACAGCTTTCCAACTTCTCACTCTGGCACAAAAACCTACAGACAACCAAGCACTAATGTCGCAGAAACATTCAGCAGAGACTGTTTTGCAAATCTGTTTTGGTTTTTAGGAGCACGAAGCAGAAAATATGAAGAAGATAAATTGCAAATGCGCTTGTTTATCCCCTCCGCATAATGTGCTGAAGTCAATTTAAGTGTTACGCACTGGAATGCTGGAAAAACACACAGATATGTGCCCTGCAGACTTGGACGCTTTACAGGTGGTGCTACTGAGCACGTCAACAAAACAGAGAGAGGGTGTTTCAGTCTGGTCTGCCACGCGCATGCACACACCTATACATACACACACACACACACATACACACACACACAGCCTCACATACACTCCCCACATTCTATTCCAGCTCATGCATTTCATGCTTGACTCACTTCATGTGTGTCGCTTTCCACCTTTTGTCTCTCTCTCTAATGCTTACCTTCCATTCCTAAGTCCTTCTTTTATTCCACTCATATATCTTCTCCTTCGCCGCTCAATCTTTTTCTTTCTTCCCCTCTTGCCTCTATTCTAGCCTTTCTCCAACCCCCACCCCTCCATCCTCTCCTCTTGTTTCTCATAAGATGGGGAATGGTCTGTGAACGAGGAGTAAATTGCTTGCCCCCTCGGTTCAAATCCAATTCATCTCTGGCTCCGAAGATGGCAGCCGAACAGATTACACGGTTGGCAAGCAGGGCAAGGGGGGCATGGCCAGGACTGATGGCTCACCTCTTTTACTCTCTAAACAGATCAGACTGGCATTTGCGCATCAGATCCCCTCATCCTGTCAGGAGGGGACAACGGTCCTCAAACCTGGTCCTCAAACACCCTGATTTGCATATTGTGTGCTCAAAAATGTCTGATCCAACCAATCAGCCAATTAACAAACCAATACGAAAGTAATATATCTAAAATATATTAGATGTAAATACATGTCATATATATTGTATCTGTACAAAATATAAATGTACTTTAGAATACATACTTACAACATGTGCTTCTCTTATTTTCTAACTATGTTTCTCATAAGGAATGTTTGCCATGAAAGCTTTTGTGATTGTTTATGTGGGCACAAGATATAAAAGGCTGGGAACCATTGATATTTCATAGCCAAGGACTGCAAACCACTGTGCCAACACCAGCCCATTGCCACCCTGATACCACCTGAACATGTTCTATTTATTTCAAGTTCTGGCACATGACCTGCTATTTTCTGTTTCAGTGTTTCAGCCCAGCAAAGCTCGACCTAACCACTGGAGCAAACCTACCATACTTCCCAACAGCTGTCTCAGCCTCAATCTTCACCGAGAGTACTATTTCAGAACTGCTTCTAGATCAGCACCTGTTTCAGGTTGCTTTGTTTCACAGGATGACAACGATTAATCAATAAAATGGGAAATCTGAGTCCCTGAAGCGGTCCTGTTTGAATGTTCTCGAATCCAGAATACATGGCTGGAAGTCTGTTAACAGCTGAGCTGTACAAGAGGCCGATGAATGGAGCTCAACACCATTACCATAAACATACATACAAAGTACATTTTGATGTGTTTTTTTCAGTGGATGTTCTTTCAACTACATATCTATTCAATACAATACTCACTCCTAACCTAACATTAACCCCAGCCCTAAAACCTTCCAATCTAAGTGTATCAATTCGAGCATTTATAGCTAAGCTAAAGGGAACCATCCAAGTAAAGCGTGACCTACATTAAAACTGGAAACACATGGAAAACCACCAGAGGGCAATCCTCTTTTTGGGATGGTTTGTAAGCTGCTATATTTGTCTTCTTTGTTCACTGCACGCACAACTAGTGATCCATTATCTTGCAGAAGTGGACAATGGGGCTTCCACATGCTCCCTTAATGATAGACTCCTATAAGTGGTGCTTTTACCTGAAACCTATCATTTCAGGGCTTCGGGAGAATACAGCAGCTACCAGCCATCTGGGTTGGTGGCCATCCTGGAGAAGCATGTCTTGAAACCTGACCTATCACTTCACAGAACACAATGACATCTGTGATGCCCTACACATTTTATTATGCTGACATGCTTCTTGCAACAAACATCTGGTAGGAGTACTCTGGGTATCCACGGGTTTGTAGGCTCAAAACCATTAAACGAAGATCTGGGTTGGTATTTCCAGTTTCCGCTGATCCATGACCAGTCTCCCCAACACAAATTACAGCTTTCCGCCAGATCAAAGCAAATTGGACAGTTCTACAAATGGCAGTGTGAGACGGATTTCCTACATGGTGCGAGCTGTCCAAAAACCGTGCCTTTGCTTTGTGCCTGCGGGCTCCTGACGTCTGCACTTTTAAAGGGCGTCTATTCCAAAGCCACGGTTTTCTGCACAGCACTTGGTTCAGAATTTACAGTAATCCGCCACTTTCACCTTTTACGGGTGTGTAACGGCGCATCATAAAACCCCGGTTCCCCGCTGACTGGAATGAAATACAGCCACATGTCTGGCCTTAGAGGAAATACACGAGACCATGAATATATGAGCATAAGATGGCAGCTAAGGAGGATTAATGTTTACTGATGAGTTTAGCTGTGGTAAGCATAGATGCGGCCAGCACACAGCACTGGGTGGACTTGTGTGGAGATGAGCGTTTGCAGAGCAGAGGGGTCTCTCACGCTTCCTAACGAGATACACACATGCGTTGTCAAAGCCAGAGGGAAAGATTACGGTCAGCACATTCCACACACACGGCCTGAGTGCACATGTACATGCGTGCAGGCCTAAACAAGCATGCAAAAGACTTCTCCTTTGACCAAATGTAGTAGAACCCAGTCATGTTTGCTGTCCAAAGTCTATTTCCAATTGTGCGGGTTCTATGAGTCTAATGTAGCTAGAGCTGGGATGATAGGCAATTTGAAAAATCAACAATTAGTGAAAATTGAATAGAAAATATTGAAAATCTGTTTACTGTGCTGGTGGAATGAGCTACCAAAGGTGACCAGAGCAGCAGAATCCCTCTTTATCTTCAAAAACCTCACACTGTTCTGAAACTTAAGTGTGTCCACAAATTGTAAGTCACTTCGTCTGTCAAATGAATATAAAGTATCATATTGATATTTGTTATTTTAAACCTGCAAATATTTACAGTAATGTTAAAATATATCTAGAGCAGTTTCCATTTGTGCCAGAAGGGGTTGACAAATCTATAAGGCCTACCCCAAAGTTCGTTGCTTTCTAACACTAACACAATTACACTATTTATCAAACATGCGTCAGTACTTGTTAGGACTAATTAAGACCAGATCTGTTTTTTTCTCTCTCCCTCTATCCCCCTTTCCCTTGCTTTCCTTTTCTTTCCCTCTTTCCCCCTCCATCTGTTGACTTTCTCCCCAACTTTTTTTTTTGTATTATTTGTCCAAGTAACACTCTGATGTGAAAAGGGTGACTTTAGTGCATTTAGTGTGGTCTTTTGCATATTTGAGAAATGAGACACTTTCCAGAAAGCTCAAAAACAAGTAAACCTGTACACAGATCCACAAGTGTGAACCTTGGAACAACAACAAAAAAACCATAAAGGCAGGTTCTTCCAAATGTACACATTAACACTGAAGCTGTCTTTCACATCAGAGCCCACGGCAGATCAGGGTTTGTTGGCTCTGTTCAGTGTTTGGAGCTCAAAGCTTAAGCTGATCCTCGAGCCCCTCCACACACACGCACACGCTCTCACACAGAGCTTCTGCTGTAAGTCAGTGACCTTCTTTTAGTAGAGTCTGCAATTTGTAAAAATGATGACTTTCTGAAAGTCACTACTCTATTAACCCATCATTCTTTCTCTTCGTCTGCTTGGTGTGACTATTAAATTAAAAAAAGCACATCAGAAGAAGTTTCAGTGCTTTGAAGAAACGCATTCAAATTTTAATTTTTAAAATTAATTTTTAAATTGATATAGATTTTGTACACAATTAATGAGATAAGCTTCTATTAATGTGAGCCACATTAGTTTCATAACTCCAGTGCAGAAGTAAGGAAGCCAACTTAGTACAGAAGTTTTGGCTGATTTAAGGGAAATATAAGTGGAAAAACAGTAAGAATGAAATGATTTGGCAAACTGTTCCTTCAAGCTAAATGAGTGAAGCAATACCTGCAGGGTGACAGCTGAATAGACAAGGCCTAATCTCCCATCTTCCACAACAGCCCAAGAAGCAGTTTCTGCCACCATTGCATGAGGCCCAGATGTGTGATATCGTGTGGGCAATCGAAAAAGGCTTCTTGAATCAATTTTCTGTCAAATGAAGCTCCTTTTGTTGCCCAGAAATGACTTGCTTTCGCGCCAGCAGTCGTGGTAATAAGGCGCAGAGTCCTGCCATTATCCCACGGCTTAATCCTGGGGCTGGCACCGCAAAGGCCACCAGTCGTGGAAAGGTCGCACCGCTGGCTGGGAAGGAGAGAGACAGCTTTGGGATAACACTGCACTAACGCCAATCCATCAGCACTGATGAGAGAGAGGGGACTATTCCCCGGCGAAAGGTCAGCGTGTGGCAGCTGTTTGAAACAAAGTGTCTATCCTCAAAACAAATCACGTTCACTAGCTCCCTCGGTTTTCTCATTCGGTGCATTTTCGCAGTCACCAATCTCACCGGCACACAAACCCACAGAGACTGTAAATCCCCAAACACACCTCCACACCGCTCTCGTCATATAAAAGGTCAACAAGAGACAGAAAACATTGACAGGCTCCGAATGAGACATTTCCAGAAGCATAGTGTTGCGCTGTTTGTGTATAAGGGTGTGTACGCGCACGTGTGTAAGGTGATGATGGAGGTCAAACTGAATCAGAGGGGCCAAGGAGAGACCCCTCCCGCTTTCTATTCCCAGGTAGACAGAAATAAATTACATTAATTATGCATGACTCCCATGGTTTATCAGAAAGCAGTCAATTATGACTACAGCGTAACCTTACAAACCATTCAAACAAACCTATCTCAATTTACGCCCTGCGTGGCTTAAGTGGAAGTGTTCGGCGTTATCGCAGCAGGCGTGTTAACCATATGAAATAAAGCTCAGGAATGTTCCATTTTATCTGTAGTAATACATCAGTTATGAAATTGAATTGAGCCAGGCTGGCGCATACATTATGCATAGTGCTGCTTTAATTTGGGCTGCGTAATGTGGGAGGAACGGTTAACCTTCACACGGATTAGCAGGTCCTCAAACAGCGGTGAACACACACTACAGCAGCTTCACATGGCTACAGTACGGATTACACATGAGGAGGACACACATACACACACACACACACACACACGTTTATCAGCAACACAAACATATTTATTTTCATATAAATGCTCGTGTACACATCACACACACACAAACACACACACACACACACACACACACAAACACACACACACACCTGCCCCATCAACCCCGCCCCCCTGCTGTGTAGAGCTGATCAGACAGCTCTACTCTCTCAGGTCCTTAATGAAGACACACACAGTCGCTAGCTCATTAAAACATACGCGGATGATGTCACTTTCATGCCCTCTGGAACATTTCAGCATAGCCAGTCATTAATTCACTTCATTTCACAAACATTCACTCATTTCTGAAGCTACAGGGCACAGAGCGACACATTCAAAGTACATACACATCAACAGCAGAGCTTGTATTTACAGTACAGGCGAATATGACACACCAGTGATGGTGAGCATGTTTGTCTTTGTTTGAATCAAAAAAGTATTTAACATTTAACAAAGGTAATCTAGTAGTTTGCTGTGATGTGTTTTTAGGTGTGCCAGTCAGAACCCCGAACAGTTCAATGCTTTGAAGTGGTATTGAAAAAAATATAAGAAATGTTTACTATGTTGTGTGCTTCTTTTGCTTTCTTTCATTTTTTTTTTCTTCTTTTCAATAGCATGGACCAGAACCAGCTAGCTCCAAAGGTGCACAAACTATGGGTGACAGTCAGTTACCAATGCTCACAAGAGCTGGCCTTTCCTGAAACATTTGACAGTACATGTAAAAACACAGACTATGGAATAAATGGCTGTATTTTGATGCTGGGTTCTTTTCACTACCACTTAAACTGAAATCCTGGAGAAGAGCTTTGCAGTTTACAGGACTGTAATTTTAATTTACTTGTTTTGTCATGTTTCTAATCTACAAAGTCAAAATAGCAGACAAATATGTGAACACAGAATGCAAATAAAATGTTTTTGTAATTACATACATAAGTAATTCTGTAATTATATTTAAATAATGATACTAATCAAGCAGAACCACAGCAAAACAACTAATATTTATTACCTTTTCAGAAATGTTTCTTTTACCAAATCAACAAATGCTGTCCCTGATTAAAAGACTTCTTGCAGAGAAAAAACAAGGCCTACCACTGGGAGTTAGGTTTGAATCCCAGCTGAATAATAAGCCATCCACAGGCAGCGATTACAAGCTGCATTCTCATTTAGCAGGGGGGGATCACAGGGAGTGTGATGTGATTCAGCTATGCCAAAGAATCACCCATAGACTGGTGAACGTGCTATCAACTCTGAAAATCAATTCCTGAGAAGACTGAACCAGCGTGGGCTGCATGAGACAGTCACTGCGGCTGGCAGCTGAGTGTGATATATAAAAGGAGATGAAGAGAAAATGAGGGGTAAGCTGCAGACTCGTTTCAGTGTTCCCGTCTTCATCATGGAGGCTGGAGCAGCTGCTGTCATCATACCTCCTCTCTTCCGTCTATTTCGTTTCTTCCTTCATGTTCCCTCCTCATCCGGCCTACTGAACACAATAAATAACGCCAATTTTGAAATAAGGCTACATTCACGTTTTGAGAACTACTACTCAATTCGGATTTGTAAATGACTTCAAATAAATGTGTACATCACTTCTACATGAAAACAGTGAACACCGACTCAATTTTATCCTTCAGTGTGTTCCTACAGTTCTGTTGTATACAATGCATAAGCAAAAGTGTGTAGCTTTGCTACTATAATAGCTTCGACTCTTCTTGGAAAGTTTCCCAAGATTTCTGTGGAAATTTGTGCTCATTCATTCCGTAGAGCATTTTATTTTCTGTAGAGCATTTATGAGGTCAGACACTGATGTTGAACGAGAAGTTCTGGCTCACAATCTCCATTGCAGTTCATCGCAAAGGTGTTGGATGGGGTTGAGGCCAGGGCTCTGTGTGGCCAGTCAAGTTCTTCCACACTGAACTCATCCAGTCATGTCTTTATGGAGCTTACTTTGTGCACTGGGACACAGTCATGCTGGAATAATAAAGGTTCTTTCCCAAACTGTCTCCACAAAGTTGCCCACAAAGATCATTCTAGTAGTAGTTAGAGTTGTTAAGGTACACATTAAGTTTTTGGCTCATAAATGTAAATTTCCGATTTGCCCTGCCCGATTTGTAGTGTAAACGAAGTCTAATTGACTTATATCTGTCTTTAGTGTTGACATATGCATGCCCTAATGACCTACAAATCTTAATTATTTCTATTCATGTGAATGATCCACATGTATCATGAATAACCACACCAACAAACAAGTGAAGCCTTCATCACATACATCATTAGCACTGATCAGCTCACAGCTGTTCATGATTAGGGGTGAAGGTGAAAATGTTAGATGCTTTAGTGCTATCGCAGCATAATCTGCACATTCAAAGTGGAAAATAAACACATGGAGTCCGATGCGACAGTCCCCCGGCAGATAGACATCCCGTCTAGAACTACAGCTGGTGGCCTAGTGGTTAGTTTGTTCGCCAGTACTGTCCCCACACACTGCTCCCCGGGTGCTGTGTTCCTGGCTGCCCACTGCTTCATTCGGTGAATGGATTAAATAAAGAGGAAAAATTGCTGTTCACACTGTGTGCTGTGGTGTGTTCATGTACGACAGAATGGTCACTTTCACATCTTAATGTAGACATGATTTTTTCATTCACACTAAGAAAACAGCCTGTGTCACACTGAGGCATAAAAATCTGGTAAAATATGCTTATAATCTGATTTATGCAAAAAGTGCCCTTATGTGTGTTCACAGTGTTTTAAGTGTGTGCTGAAAGCAAATGGGCACATTCAAAGTGGGCTGATTTGACTGGAGTTCACTGCCTCCATCTTCTTCTCCCTTTGTACTCCTTCTTTTCCTGCTCTCTCCATCCATCCTTGACATTTCCCTCACTCTCTCCTTTCCAATCCTCCCTCCACACAGTTTTCACCTCTGTCTGCCACTCCATGTTCCACACCCACCCACCCCTCCATTTCTCACTGCTGCTCTTCGCACAACCCTCCAGCTTGCTCACTCACCTTCCTGCCAAGCCACTCTGCATTTCAAATGAAGAGCAATCCACAGACTTCCCCCCCCCCCCCCCCCCCTTCTGCTGTATCGACTGGACGGTTCAGGGATAAGTGAGGCACTGAACGTCGCACCCCCACCCCACTCTGAACACATGTAGCCCAATCTGAGACGGGCCAGGCATGATCGATGGGCCGCCATTATCACTGCCACCGCACACATCACTGCGGAAATTTACGACAGCGGAGACGGGGCGATTTGGCACTGGAAGTGGCGCGACACACATACGCACACACATATATACACACACTCACATACTATCTGTCTTCTTCACACTCCCAGTTGCCCTACAATGAGAATCCATAGCAAACTCCAGCACAATCGCTGAAACACGCACTCTCTGCCCTCTCTTACACTGACCAGCAAACAAAATATGCAAACAAGGCATGCAAAACCAAACCTGCAATCTCAGACGTGTTCACACACACAAACACAAACACACAGCAGAAGGGAGGCTGATAGCCTGGTGGAACAATAGAGGGGGTTACGCTAAGTTCACAGCCTAGCCATTATGTGGCCACATGCGTTAGCCACGTTTCATTAGCAACTCAGCAGAAACACCACACACACACACACACACACACACACACACACACACACACACACACGTAATCACTGTCACAGTCAGAGTTTAACAGGCCATCCCTGCATTACACACTTACTACAGTCTACTCTAATATACAGCATAATCCTCTCAGCAGATGACTGGTCCAGCACAGGGGTGTAAACCTTCGACCTCACATTGGCTCTTTGATTCATTGCGGATGTTATTCAGTACATGATGAAATCTTTTGTAGCAAATCAGGATTATTCTTGAAAATATACTGCATAAAATGGATGTAAGTGGATGAAGTATTTACACAGCAGTGGAATACAGACTATGAAATAATGCAGCAGGGTTTAAAAATAGATCTAGATATTTATTTTGGCTGAAAATGTCCATCTGTCTCTCCACTGTGTAGTTTGAGCAGGGACTATACACTGATGCTATTTCGAGACTTTGAAAAAGGGCCTTAATCTGTCTTTGACATGAAATTAGTGCTTTAATGTTCAGATTAGTACTTACATGTCGATTTCTTTGAAGAGTGTACTGTACTGTGAAGTGTACTGTGTAATTTAGCACAGTTTCAACATATCGTCATATTAGCTGCCTCTGTAATCCACACTGATTCTCAAAAACCTCTGCAGCTGAATCATCGCCCCCGAGATCGCATTTTGCACATTTTACTCAAAAGTGCGTCTGACATGCTCCCCTGAGCGCTGTGGTCAGTGGAACACTGGACAGTGCTGGACCGAGCTGTGGAAACAGAGGCCGACACCACACTGAGCAAAATGACACCAGGCTTTGAAAACAGAAGGACTCTGTTTGAATTTCACACTGACCTGATCACAAATATACTTCAGCAAAACTGAGGCTCAGAAACACACACACACACACACGTGTGTAAGAGAAGGGACAGAGGGAGAGGGAAAGAGAGAGAGAGACAGAAACAGAGAGACAAATGAGAAAGAGAGGGTGGGAATAAATGAGAAATACAGGAGCAAACAGAAAAGGAGAAAGAAAGAGAGAGGAACAGGGAGAGAAAGAGAGAGAGAGAGAGAGAGAGAGAGAGAGAGAAAGAAAAAGACAGACAAGTAAGAGAGACCGCACAGGATAATACAGAGACAGAGAAACAAGTGAGAAATAGAGGTAAACAGAAAAGGAGAAAGAGAAAGAGAAAGAGAAAGAGAGATAAACATAAATATGGAGTAAAAGAGCAACAGACAGTATTCCAATGCTATAGCCACGTTCACTCTCACTCTCATACACACACACACACACACAAACACAAACACAAAGACAAACCCCACACAGTGGATTCCCTCCCCACATTATATCAGAGATTTTCTTTTATTCTCCCAGGCACATTTTCATTCCACACTCAGTCTCCCTCCCACAACATCCCACAACTCTCTCTCTCTCTCACACACACACACACACACACACACACACACAAAAAACAAACACACACACACACACACACACACACACACAGTGTCACCTTCCTTTCACTCGATGTATCTTTCCATCACCCTCCGGCAGACATGTACGGTCCATGCAAACATGCAGATTGCTCTACCTTTCACAATAACACACGTACACACATGCACACGCACGCACACATACAGCTACACTCAGTAGGGAGTGATTTCTCCTGAAATGACAGTGTGTATGTGTCTGATATATTGCATTCATTGCACATACATGAGCACTGGCACACAGTATTCATCATTCTTTAACAGGAAACACATCTGTATGAGCTCTTTAACTAAAAGAGGACGCAGAGGGACGTGTGTCCATATTTATATTTGTATACACATTCATTATATCTGTACCTGCATATAAACAACATCATATCTGCTGGCCACCAGATTACACCACTTCTTGGGTACCTGTCTGTGTGGGATGAGGGTCCTCAGTCACTAAACACAGACAAAGATGTGTGTAGTGTATGTGATGTGAGCTGCCACACACATATCCCTAAAGGAATGCAGGCGTGTTGCAATCCCCCATGCTCTCTCAAGCTTGCACTTGCCCATTCACTGCATGCACAGCATCAGCCAAGCCTTGCTGCAGATGGGGCTATCACAGCATAAGCCACATCTCCCAGAAAACTAATAGGTAGCCTACACGGATTCAAGGCCGGCTAGTGGCTTTCAGTTGCCAGGGCAACCCCACACAAATAGCCAGGGTGGGTAACAGCGTGATTGAAATGCGACGGCTCACCTCCGTCGCCGATTATGAATATGTATGTGGAGCATCATCTATGACAAGCACCAAATGTCAGGCTTCAGAGCGAGCTTTGTGGGACCGGCTGTGGCGCTCCCCACAGAAGCCCCCGCTTAACCTCCCGCTACAGGGAAAAGGAAGGTCGGGCGCATGCAAACTTTCTGCTGTCGCCTGCACTGAACTTCGCGAGTCAAGCCAAAAACATAAAGAAAGATAAAATGTGCTACGGAAGATCCAGCATCTGCTTTTCCTGTTGTTATCCATTCACTGGTGGGAATTTATTCTAGATCTGTGATCAGACTTGGTGGTACAATGAATCAGGACTAAATGATCAATAAATATTGATCTTTTTTGTACCTAAAAAACAACAGGCAATTTTCAGTAACATATTCAGGCACTTTTCATTTGCATCAGATTTGGGCACACCTAAAAAAAAAAACCTTCTCTGTGTCATTACTATTTTCTATAGGGATTCCCGCCCTAGTCCAGAACATTTATGCATTTCTTATGGACCCAATAACATAAACTCATTTTATTGCAATTTGTTAGTCACTCTCTAGGCTGACCTGCCATGTATCAGAACAAACACAGGACCAAAACGGGACCACTAGTGACCAGGTATTATTTGAATGTTACATCAATGGCTGATGAGGGTAATTACAAGGTAATATATAATGCAATTTATCACAATAACAATAAACACCATCCTATTTATTCATTTGACCAGCGGGGTTTAAAACAGAGGAACATACAATCGAGCTTGAATAGCGCAAGACATTAGTAGGAAGCAAGAGAGGAATATCTAGTGCAAGGCAATAAGCTGTAAGATATCGTAATTCAACAATATATGAGAAGCCAAATACTGCACAATGCACTACTGTCGTACAGACAGGTCAAAAGTATATTATGTGTAATGGAATAAAACAAATCAATGGTTAGGAAAATAAAAGCCTTCAGAAGCCTCTAGAACCCTGCAAAAGATTTTGAGAGGTTAATATTGGTAAATAGCTCAATGCACCATCCAAAAAACAATGAGACTTATAATGATTGTGGCTCCAAGCGGCCATTTATTCACAGGCCATAAGGGGTGGGATGGAGCACGGGGTTGGATGAATGACTAAGTAGGTAGATGCTATTCTAGTGATGACCCTGAAGGCAAATATCACGCCTTTGTACTGAAAGTGAGCAGCTACTAGAGGTTGATGTATAATGTATGCTCCAAGCTCCCATCAATACCCACTCATTTACGTATGGATCAAGGAATGTGCATGAGCGTGTATGAGGCCACACATGCGAAAAGAATTCCTGTGGACACGTATGAGTCCAGGCATGTGGCAAACATATTCCGCATGACATTAAGACACGTCCATAAACGAACAGCATTCTAGCAACACTCTGCGAAAAATGGCCTTTCAGCAATACAATACTCTATTTATAACCACCCAAGGTATCACACAGGTTCATTGTTTTGTCAGTGAATAAATAAACTGCCTGAAGACATTTTGTGGCTTGCGTGCTTCTCATAACTGTGAAGTTGTCTTGAAGCTGTGAGGAGATACAGCTGAAACATTGTAGACAATACACACTCTCCCCATTATGTAGTCCCCACATGTTCTTCCACAGCGTGTGATGGAAAGTGAATCCACGACAGAGTGGCAGTTTGTGAGATGAGGAAGAATAACGCCAGTGGTACGAGGAATGGTAAGGAGATGGATCTCGAGAATCTTTTTGGGTGCCAGGGGCAAACAAGACTGTGGCCACCAAGTGAAAAAACAGTTAGTCTTCCCGTTCCATCGCCTTGAAAACCAGGTTTAACACAACTAAACAGGGTATGTTCACTTTTCAGCTGCTTCCTCAGGTATTGGTTTTTACAGGGGTTTCTTTTTGAAGATTGATCTTCACATGAAAATATCAATACTGCTCACAGTAATCTGCATCTTGTTAAGGAACCAAATGTCTTTGATGCTGAAAGAGTGAAAAATGGAAATTACAAATGCTGCAGGCTACATCCCTGTTTATATAGCAACGCAAAGGCTTGCAAATGTCATTTTTCCCATTAAAAAAAAAAAATCCAGAGTGACTTTCAGTCATTAATTACAGAGACAGTCCCCCTGGATCAAGTGAGAGTTAAGTGTCTTGCTCAAGGACACAATGGTAGAAAGTAGGGTTCTAGGGTGTTTTACACTCTAGGTTACTACCACCCTATTTACTGCTTTACATTACAGAAATCACAAAGAAATACCCCTTTGATGTGCAAAACAAGATTTTTAAAAGTATCAGTGTCTGTACTGGTATTGTGATATTAACCTTGGCATGACATGATTTATGATAAAGTACCGAATATCACATTCCATCACAAACACAGACCAACCATAGCTTTCCTTACAAAGGTTGCATATTCAGTCCAATTTAAAAGTAATTTGTACAGTACAGTGTGTAAAACTATTACAATCAGCAAACACAGTGTGTTTACACACTCACTTACTGGTTATATTTCCACAGAATGACAGGATTAATTCAAGATTACCAGTATTAGCAATTATTAAAACAGACCAGACCCCCCCGTCCCAGCATTTAAAAATCCTTGTGGTATTTTAAAGTACAGTATTCTGTACCGCAGCTCAATCTTACTGATTTCAGAGAATTCACAATTTTGTAACTGTTTGTTTTTTTTCCTCTCACTACACTACCCAACATGCATTACACAACTACAACAAATAACCACTGGGAATTGCCTCCATGCTGATTAAGAATGAACTAATGTAGAAGCAAATAGGCATTGATGTGATATCCCAACAGATTTGTTTACTTTAATATTAGCCAATTAGGTGGAGGAAATAAATTCAAACAGTCTTTCTTCACATACATACCCAAAACACATGTTTTTTAAAGTCCCAGCCACATTACCGATATGTCATTGGAAGGGGGTTTTCTTGGCCAAGAAAATCACCCTCCCAAGATTACTGTGGCACCAGTGTAGAAGGTGATAATCACACAAAACAACAGATGTACTGAGGAGTTCCTTTCTCAGTGTGGCAGGAGTGGCTTCGTCCAGGATGGAAGAGATTGGATTTTTTAGGAATATGGATGGGAAGCAAAATAAGGTGCATGGCCTTGTTCTCCCTCTACACAGGAAGCACACTCTTTCTGTAATTGGCAAACTTCTGAACTCTTGTATCCCTGAGGGCCGCTCACTAAATCTCACCAGCTGGAGAAAAAGGAGGATTTAAAGCCCTATAATGTCCAAAGCTGGCATCAGCTGCTGATTCTCTATATATTTCAGATGCAATAGAACCAGCTCCAGACAGCATAGCCAGAATGCATTATAGAGGATCAGCATCACCAGAATCGATTCTACACAGTGATTCTACACAGTCTACAACTCGACAGCTATAACAGCTATAAACACACACTACATACATATATATGTATAGATGTATAGATGTATAGATAGATAGATAGATAGATAGATAGATAGATAGATAGATAGATAGATAGATAGATAGATAGATCTCATTTAAAAATATAAAAGTTCCAAAAACTGCTTCATTACACAGTGTAAGCAGAGTAAGAGCTCTGGTCAGACCAGTTGGCAGCAGCCTGTGAGCAGCGTTACGAGCAGGAGGCCGGTTTTCAGGGCAGATACAGACTCACAACACCACCAGCATCTCCTGAGAGCAGGTCCAAGACAGAAACCAGACACGCACTGTGTGTACAGTAGTAGAGAGGGTATTAAAGTACGTAGTGTGTGTGTGTGTGTGTGTGTGTATGTGTATGGTACGTGTGTATGATACATGTTGCTGTAATAACGCGTTGCTCCAAATCGGAGTTGCATTTCTGAGAGTTTGGTCGAGCATCTAAAGGACCAGAGGAACATGTGACCATTTTCTTACCGGCACAGACATCTTGTGGTCTTGTTCAGCCCACCGTAGCTCTCTGGAGACCCGAGCCGACCACGCTGCTTTTCTCCACGCTCGTGAATAGATAGGAAACCCTCGTTAGTGTCTCTGTGGGTCCGTTTGTGTGTGTTACTCCATGCCCCTGCTCGGTATGGGCTGGAGTCTGAGCTGAAGACAGTGACAGGAATACCTTCCGACCTAACCAGAGCCTGGAACAGTCCACCTCAAACGGTGGAGGTTTCTGAAAGCCCAGTGACCCGGTCCCGGTGCAAACAGTTCCACCAGACGCGGTTCCGCTCAGCCAGAACAAGGAGAGAGGCGCGGACCACTCCGGTTCAGCTTCACAGCCAGTTCACTTCAGCAACCTGCCTGTACTGCGGCTCTGTGGAGTTACAGCTCGCCACACACACACACACACACACACACACACACACACGCTCTCTCACCAAGTTATGTTTAAAGGGACAGACTCTCGATGAAAGCACAGCTGAATTGATCTGTGTGTATTTTTGCAGAAAAATATTAGATTATTAGATCTCATACGTTATTATTTGTAAACGTTAACTGTTGAACTGGCTGAGTGGGCTCATATTAGGCCACTATATTAAATATTGATATAAAGAAAATAAAAGGAATTGTGAAAGCCACCTAGTGTTGTTTAAACAGATACTCAGAAGAGAGATGCCGTTTTTATGGTTAGTCAGCTCTGCAGGTGATGTAGAGATCAGACCAACGGCTACAGCTCTGGCAAAATCAAGGGAAGCAGGTGAAAATGTAACCTTCATTCAGGTATTTAGTACAACCTATCCAGCCAAAAAAGCTCATATAATCACTTCTAAAAATTTTGAGCTGCTCTTACTCTACAAAACACAATGTACTTAAAATGTAATACCTTTCATTTGAATGAAGCGGTCGTTCATTTGTGCAACCGACCACTTAATTTTACATTAAAATTAGATTTAAGGCATGAGTGTGAAACCCATTTATCTTAAAGTTAAGGCATTCATGGGATTTTCTCTTATTTAGGGGGAAATTTGAAAAAGAGGAAAATTCAGTAGTTTTACCCCTTAATCAGCCTTAATCTGTGCACTTCCCCCTTCATTTTCCTTGATTTCCTGTATAGGAAATTAAGGTAAAAATTAAAGTAATTTTAAGGGGTAAAATTAAGGCATTTAGTTTAATAGTGCAGCATGGAAGCATGACGTTGTATGGCAACTTTTGCATATCTAGTATAGTCCCTGCTCCCAATGATCTACCATCCTATAGAGTTCACCTCCAACCTTGAGCGAACATTTCTCATCTACATCATCGGTCTAATTAGCTGAGTGTTGGATCTGAGCTGAAGATGAAATGTGCAAGTAGATCTTCAGAAGCAGGGTTTGTGACCACTGGTGTGGATGAATTCTTAATTAAGGCACTGGTTCCAGGAGCGCCAATTTAGGACTGGAAAATGCAGAACCTGGGGATTAAGGTGGCTGGCTGAGTGAGACATTTCAGCTCCTCACAAAGTGGATCCAGTGTTAGATCAGCCATCTGTTTCAGTCTTCAATCAGGAAAAATATAAACCTGAATGAGATGAGGTCATTCCAAAGGCTTGTAACTGTCAGCATTTGAGCACTCAATTTAATGAGACCTTCACACTGTTATGATCTCAGCTTGACAGGATGGGATGTATAATATTTCCCAACACAAGATCAGGCAGAGGTGAAAGCTGTTCAGCACAACAGAGGGAGTACCACTTCATGTTTATTTTACAACGGACATTTTCACAGTCTGCGTCAGGAGGGAATTTCACTCTGTTAGCTTGATAAAAGTCAACGTGAGTGTGTCTGATGTCTTATAAATCTCTAAACCAATCCTGGACACTGTGCTCCATATTCAGGAGTTTCCACTGTTCCCTACACACCTGATCAAACAGATTAGTAACAACTCAGTAATAGGTGTGTTATTACCTTTCAGAAATAGGTGTGTTAATGCAGAAATCTGCTCTAAATATTGCTAGCGCTAACATATAGTAATATAATAGGGGTGCCGGCAACAATTTGTTTGATCAAGTTATGTCCTGGTAGCCACTAATAGCATCAGACAACAAAAATGTGTTTCATTACATTTTTTAGTGTTTCTTATACAATCTCGGCATGCTGATTTCGGTGGTAACATTTATTTTCATGTAGCTGCAAACATCATTTTTAGAAAAAAAATTAAACTTGGCAGCTCAGCTGACATGGTCTTTTGTTACTTTTGTAACTTTTTGCATATTAATATGTTGTTTGTTTGTTGTACATGTAGATAACAGGGTTGCCAACTCTCACGCACTGAGCATGAGACACACGCATCAGTGAGACTAATATAAGAATAGTAATATTACAACCTTTTAATGTAAAATATACATAATTTGCAATGAAACAGACCTTTCATTAAAAAACTGCTGCCCAGTGTAATCATATTGTGCAGCTATAGACCAGACTTGATGTTTGGCTTAAATTATCTGACTAACTAAAAAATCATATATTACTGAGTTATTAACTTGGAATAAACAAGAGTAACACGTGCTAGTGAGTGTCAGAAGGAACATTTCTGTTCTGTAATCACTTTTTAAAAAGAAAATCCTTCCCATCCTGCTGCTAAACTGGGGGGAAAGGGCCAGCATGTTTGTAGCAGAAAGAACAGAGCAGTTTGGTTTCTGAAAGACAGTGTGTAGCTGTGGACTAAGGCATTTTCCCCAAGGTCCCTTCTGACAGAAGCAGCCTTGAGGACTGTAAATGCCTTTTAATTACACAGTCAATCAAGGTGCAGAGGAACAAGGTCAAAGCTGACCTTCAAATATGTGTAGCACATCTCCTCTTTCTGCTGTAATCTGCATACTGTACAGAGTGAGCAGAGCTTCTCAACAGGTTTTTGGTTAGAACAAAATCATACAGTGCAGAATCCCAAAACATCCTGAAACTCCTGGTCCTGGAGGACCTGTGTCCAACACAGTGTAGTCATTTCTCTGCTCAGACACTGCTAGTTTATCTTTTAGGCTTAGTGGAAGTGTATGAGTAGAGGAACTACCAAACCGGACACCGGCCCTCCAAGAAAGTTGTGCACCCTGGTATAGAATATGGGGATACGTATCTATAAGAAAACATACACAGTTTTTGTATAAAATAACAGAAGGTATATTTGATTTGTTTCCAGTCTGTGGTTCAGTTCAAGTTCATATTTATTTATATAGCACATTATCAAACATAAAATGTCATTCAATGTGCTTTACAGAAAATAAAATAAGAATACATGGAAAATATAAATAAAATACAACAAAATGGAATAGGATAAAGGGAGGGATAAAAGAAGCAAGAGAACACATAAAAGAAAATAAAAAGTGCAATAGAAGTGCAAATATTTAAAAGAAGGTGGAGGAGGATTGTGCAGTTTTAACAGCTTTTTAAACTAACAGTTGATGCAGCTCTGATGCTGATAGGCAGCTTGTTCCAGCAATGAGCGGCACAGTGACTAAACGCCATTTGATTCTGAACCTGGGGTATGAATACACTTGGTCATTGTAAGCTAAAACAGGACAGTGTTTTCTATGCTTTTGTGTGTGTTTTATTACATTTTCCTGTAGGATATTTTCATTTAAGTCTGGTTTATACTTGACATTTTTAGTCAAGAAATCACTCATCCAGCTCAGTGTTTCTCAAACTGGGGCTGAGCAGCCCCTAGAGGACCCAAATGTTTTCATTTTTAATTTGCTACTTCATTAATATCTAAAACATGGTACATGTTTAAAAATGTTAGATGGAAATCACTATTAAAATGTAACATACAACTGGATGTCATGACCATCCAGCATACGAGTTCTCGTATGTCACAGACAAGTACAATGGAGCATCTGGATCACTTCCTTAAATTAAATGTGCTTTTCACATCTTTCTTTGAACAGAAGTGGGTCATTTTCCTGTGACTGTACCAGACGGAGCTGCAGTGGACGTCTGACGTGCCCTTTATCCAGACAGAGCTGGGAGGGTTGGTGTCATTTGAAACATTTTACCCGGCTGTTATTTTAGTCCCTCTTTAACGCAATTGTTTATAATGATCCTCTCAACTGTGGAGCATATTTGTAAAGGCCCCAGTATCGTTTGAAGCCCTTCACTTGCTGATGGACAGTTACACATGCCTGGAGGTGAAGTTTATGCCAAATATAGTCACTCCAGCTGTCGACCCAGGGCTCCATAAGACTGCCATGTGAATCGTTTTCACGTGGACAAAATGCATAAAATTGCTTTTAAAAATGCATTATTACCAAAACCAAGTCCAATTGTGTTTAAAGATCAGTTTTTATATTATATATATCAGGTGTACACATTTAAATCATGTTAATTAAATACATTATCTGAGTGTAAAACACTGCAGGGAGGGGCAGGATTTCACCAGGTTGGCATTATTTATTTCTGGCTGCTCCGTCAACTTACGGTACACAGAGCGCATGCAAAGGAAGAGGGATATTGTATTACACACACAAAAGAGACAGCCCTTCACGTTCATTCATGTTCTTCCACAAAACATACCCCGCCTTTTTCTTTAGCCATGATGCGGCCTGTCAAACAGAGGAGAACGAAAAGGGAAGCAGTCAGAAACAAGAAAACGGGAAGGAAAGGGAAAGGCCATTGTGCTAAAAGAAGAACAGATTTTGAAAAGGAAGACAACCAATGGAAAGTAAAAGGAAGGAGAGGGAGAGAGAAAAGAGAGAAAGAAGGAGAGGGAGAGAGGAGAGAAAAAAGAGAGGAAACGAAGAGGGGGAGCGGGAGAGAGAGAGAGAGAGGGGGGAGAGGGAAAGAGGAGAGAGAGAGATGGGGGAGAGGAAGAGAGGGAGAGGGGGGAGAGAGAGAGAGAGAGAGAGAGAGAGAGAGAGAGAGAGAGACTCAAGATGAGAATGAAAGGCCATCAAGCAACAAGAGGACAGTGAGAGAGAAAAGGTGCATGTAAAGAAAGAGAGAAAGTGGTAGAAAGAAAGTGACATGGAGAAAGAGAATGATTGAGAGTCTGATAATATTGGGTATGGCTGTCTACAAAATGTCTCTCTTTAGTGTGTGTGTGTGTGTGTGTGTGTGTGTGTGAGAGTGAGTGAGTGAGTGAGTGAGATATGGACTTTCATGTATGTAGATTCTGTATTTAAATGTGCATGCAATAAATGTATGTGGGTGTGTGCATAATGTCTGTGTGTGTGTGTGTAGCACCACAGTCCAGACTGCATTCCCTTGCTGGAGGTCCATTCTGAGCAGAGCGGGGAGGACAGTGATGTAGTGAAGGAATAAAGTCTATAGTACACTCCTCTCCACCCGCAGCGCCACTCCGCACACCTGCTGTATGAAAACAAGAAGAACCTACATCTTTTTTCTCTCGGTCTTTCACAAACACATACACAAACACAAACCTCATATGTGGAGAGGAGGGAGAGGAAGAGGGTCTGTAATTACATAAAAAAGGAGATCCATTGAATGCGGTTCTCTGACCGGGTCTTCAGAGGAAATGGAAGTAAACAAACGTAGAGTTCCTGCACTGATGGGTAGCAGGGAGGAGCTGGAGTTTTATAAACAAGAACAATTATCTTCAAGTGAAAGGATGAACATGCTACTGATACACGGCTGATAAGAATCCAGAGGGAAAAATCTAAGCATGAGAAACCAAAAATATAGCCACAATATTTACATTTACATTTATGGCATTTATCAGACGCTTTTATCCAAAGCGACTTCCATTTCCTAACTACAGGGGGCAGTCTCTCCCTGAAGCAATTTGGGGTTAAGGGTCTTGCTCAGGGACCCAGAGGTGGTATGCTGGATGTAGGATTCGAACCTGTGACCTCTTGGTCCGGAGGCAAGTATCCTACCCACTGAGCACAATATATTGTGGAGAGGCTTATAAAAAAGTTTAGTAAAGATTATTTTTACATAGTGTATTACACCAACCCCCCCTATATACACATGTATGTGTTAATGTGTGTAAACAAGTGATACTATTGTCACTTCCTCAAGGTGTAAATGAATTTAAAAATCAAAAAAGAAAAAGAAGAAATTGAGCCTCCACCTACGGCATTTGTTTTATATAAAGTTGTGTTTGTAATCATAACCGCTTATAGAACTGAAATCAAATCTTAAATCACTTGTGTTCTTATTCATTACACCTTTTAGAGGAAGTGTTGAGTGTGTAATGACTAATATATATAAAGAAAACCATGCAAACTATTTAATTGAAATCTAAAACTTTTCTAACTTTCACTGAAATCACTGTCAATGATTAAAGCATCCGGATGCATTTTATCACAGTGAAGTGAGAGGGGAGACTTTACATAAACTCATGTGTAAATCATTACAGCCCTATTAAGTGGTCATTCATACCTTCCTGTTTCACTAGGGTATAAAAAGCTATCCGACACTAGCCATTTTCACTATTACAGCATGCATTAAAGAACTGGAACTCTGATGAAGCTACCAGAAAGAGGACATACCTGAATGCTGCCCCAAATAATGAAGAGGACAGTTTAGGAGACAAATCTTTTGCTAAAGGTGGTGATTTAAGCTGTTGGTTGCATCCTGTGGCAACCAAGTCTCCAAAACAAAAATGAGCCTAGATGCCACCTCCACATCAACCAACTATACGAAAAGCTTGTAGAAGAACGGATGACTAAACATTACTGAGACTAAGAAAGCTCTTGATGTCTTTTTTCAAAAGTTGTGGTGGGGTGCTGAGCTGGTCAAGGACAAACTGGGGCTAGTCCTGCTTCACACAGTCAGTTACGATGAAACCTTATGAAGTAACAAGCACAAAAAATATGAAATTAGCAACACCCCCCCACCCCCGGGCAGAAGGTCAGACCCATTAATTAGCAGAGCAAACTAATTAAGAGCAAGCCATGCCATCTTTTAGGGGGGAAAAAAAAGTCAAACCAAATGACTTGATTTATTCCATGTCAAAGGGCAAAAAAGTTGTTTACAGCAAGAGAGATGTAATTACCATACGATCAATCTAAATGGAGCAAACTCTCAAAGGAGAAACAGCACAAATACAGGAACAAACAACTACACACCCTTATGCTTCCATCCTGCACACGCCCCTGAACAACTACCAGTCGGTCATTATGCCATTAGTCATTTTGCGCTCGGGAAATGAAAATGATCTAAGAGCACTGGATAGTTCCAGACCTGAGAATCGCATGCACTACATGTTTTTAAATTCTTGAAGAATCCATGACAAGATCAACAAGTTGTGTTGGAGAGCAGAGAACACAAGAACATTCTGCACATGTAGGCTACAGACCTGAGGATAAAAAAACCCCACTGTTTTGTAGAATATTGACCCATATTTCACGTAAAAAAAATCTAATTGTGTAGATAAACTGCACAGTTTAGTGTTTTTCCCTACTCTCATACACAGCTATTCAAGCGTGAAACCATGTATGTTAGGTCAGGGAAAACACATCTGTGCAGTGCATTAATCCCTGGTTTGGAAACTTTACAAAACATTACAGATCAAATCTAACAGACAAAGCTTCCTCATACTTGTACTGTACTTATCGATTTAACGCTATCAAGCTCTTTCTGTTCTTTTTGCCAGATTGTTATCGAGTCCAGTGTGTTTGTGACGGAGAAGTGAAGGTTTCCAGACGTTCAACACTGGTCCAGGTCATGAGTTGGGTGAACTGCAGTTGGCTCCACATGGATTCTCACATAGAATTACACCAGAAGCAGGAGGTGAGAGAGCTGCCCAGTCAAATTGTGCCTCTTTTTGCAGAGAGCATGTGTGTTACTGAATCTGTGTGTTCCTGAAGCCACCCAGTACATTCTCCAGTCAATGTTTCATGTTGCTAAGACGCACATTCTTCTCCAGCTCAAACTGCCGCTGGTCCACTCTCTCCAGAAAGTTCTTCCTCTCTACATACCTACAGGAACAGATAGAGCACATCAGTAAATACAGTACATTCTGTTTACATGCAGCTCAGATAAACACAAGCAATATTTGAATAGGAGGCACATACACTAATTAGCCAAAACAACTGAGTCACAGGCCTTCGCTCCCCACACCTCACTGAGCAGTGAGCACCCAAGAACTTGCTGGTTCACTGACTGTACTTCCTTGGACCATTTTGCTAAGTACTAATCACTGCATACTGGGAATCCCCCACAAGACCCACCATTCTGGAGATGCTCTGATCATCACAGCTATCACAGTTTAGCCCTTGTCACAGTTATTTAGCTTCTTATAGTCATTTTTCCTGCCTCTCACACATCAGCTTCAAGCACTGACTGTTCACTTGCTGCCTGACTAAATGGCAACAGTGAAGGAACGGGATATATGAATGTTATTCACTTCACCTTTCAGTGGTTTTAATATCATGGCTGAGTGATGTAAGTGCTTCTTGCAATGAGAGAAGTTCCCAAACAGGTTTATACACTGTATGGATACAGCTTTCTCCATATGTCCCATTTGTATTATATTTATTACCTAAAATCTAATTTGAATATGTAATACTACTACTACTAATATAACCTGGGTTTGATTTTACCGGCAAAATCCTCCTTGACAGTGCAGCTCACAGGCTGTAAAAGTGCCTGCCATGGCAGATTTGGACAGGAATAAAACACTAGTAAAAATGACATGGCCCCTCCTCCCCATGTAAAACGAATCCTGTCTAAATAGCGTGATCCTAAAACTAACCCTAATCGTCAGCTATTTTAGTGTTAAGCAAATAAAAAGGACAACTGTTAGAAAGGACTTTTCTGCTCTGGTCCGTTCATGTATAAAAAGAAACATGCAGTTGCACGAAAGCACACACCTACTCCAGAGGAGACCAAAAAAAAACCTCTTACACAACTGATGTCTCTCTCCTGTGTCACTGCAGCTGATACCGATGCTATATGCAGAACCACTGTTATGACACAGCATATCTTCACTCCTCCCGGTGGGGCAACTTTCTGCCGTGCTGCACTGCTTACCATGTCTGCTTCCTACAACCTTCAACTTGTAAAGGTTACATTCACACAGCAGTGCTGAAGCAGCAAAAATGCAACTTTTTTGCCTAAATGTGACTAGTTTGGGGGGGGGGGGGGGGGGTTCAAACA
>JBBPDC010036996.1:0-11990 GCA_037974485.1 Hemigrammopetersius urotaenia | reverse complement strand
CGATCAATTTATTTTAAAGCGTTAAAAGAAAATAAATTAACGCAAATAGTTAACGCGTTATTTTTAACAGCACTACTCCAAACAAATCATTTGACCCCAGATGCTGGTCATGGATGTGAGCTTGTCCACTGATTGGGACATTCTTCCACAGCTACTTTTTGCTCTTTGGTCTCATGCTGGCCTGGAGAAAACAGAAAAATCCTGACAACAGTCCTGATCTCATACAAAATCTTTTCAAAGAGGAAGCAAGTTGTTTTGGGGCATGCAGAGCTGCTTTTGTGGTGCCTTTGTTGACTAACTGCTCTTACACTATATCTTGTGTAAACCTTGCAACGATTTTCCCCACCTTACTGAACCCTTAGGCTTGGCTAATATCAACATTTCAATAAGAATTGATTTGCCTCTGAGGAAAGCGCATTGGCTGTTGAAGCATGGGCGGCTAACGCTCTGTAATTCAGGCTCTTTCATGTGGACGTGAGAATTTGCGATGCACTCTGTTGGTTCCTTTTCAGACCAAAATGTCTGACATTTAGCACCTGGGTTTGTTCGTGGCAATCCCCAATTTTGTGTATAGGGAGGCCTCTGAAACCCTTCGCCAGCAGAAAAAAGCGAGTGGGTGAGCGACAAACAAATGAAACAAACAAAAAAGTCCAGACAAGCCCAGTAGCGGATTATGTTCGGGTTTTTTCAGTCTTTTCCCTCTTGACAAAACCGTGAATGAGGGGGAAGAAAGCATCATGTGGTTCACAGCCAAAGAGGTCAAAGCAGACAGACGTTTTTTCCCTCTGGCCTTCCTGTGCCCACTGGCGGGCCGCCCACTTGATGACTCAACCCACAGGGGGAAGCAGCTTGGCAGGAACAGATCAATAACGCCACTTTTAAATCGGACAGAATCCGACGGGGCCGCTGACGGAAGTCCAAGGCTATACTTAAAGGGTGTGGGCTTAGCTTGTGTCAGTCTATATTAGACCACTATTATGAGATGTGTGCTGGGGACAAAGGGGTCTTAGGAATCATCCAAGGAAAAGGGGCTTAGAAATATCTTTGATATATGTAGGTCAGAATGTGCAGCGTCTGCCGACAAGAAGTCATTTGAAATGGCTTTGAAGTAGTCTTTTAAAAAATTTACCAGCTGCTAAATGATAAAATCTGCTCATTTGAAAGTAACTGGAATTTTTTCTAATGTATCAAAGGTAAAAAAATTGGGTCGCATTGAACTCCAAATACAGTATGGAAGGTTCAGCCCCAGGTAGAGAAAAGAGGAAATTGCTTCATGGCTTTTAAAACACCTGTCATGACATTACTACAAAATTCCCGGGTTATAAGTGGAGTACAGCAGTTTATAGCTGGGGTCAAAGTGCAAAGGTCATAATAGAACCACTGAATGATTTCGATTCAACGAGAGGGCAGTTTCATGTAAAATGTATCATTCAGTAAATGATTATTTAGAGTCAGAATTGACCCAACATGCCTCCAGTGTTGCGCAGCTGGACAAAATCCATTGGTACACTGCCAAAAAATTACACAAAAATATTGAAGCACTGAAAACACTGAAAATATATTAGAATAGTTAAGAAATAAATCTGCCAATAATTTAAAAAAGTGTAAAGTCATACGTGAACACACCACAGCACATAATGTGAACAGTGTGAAATTTGTCTCTGCATTTATAAATGTCACAGCACCTTGCTCAAGGGTACCTCAGTGCTGCCACTAGCAGTCCTGGCATTCAAGCCCACAAACCTCTGCTCACAGGGGCAACAAGACCACCAAAAGCAAAATAGACAGATAAAAAAAACACTAACATTTAGTCATTTAATCAAAGTATCTTAAAACTAGAGGTGGGCATAGATAATTTTTTTAAAATCTAGATTAATCTCATTGTAATCTTGGAATTAATGTAGATTAAAATGGCTCATTTGAATTCTGCCGAAGGTCTGAAGCCTCCCCCCAAAAAAATGATCCAAGTGCCTATTTTTATAGTTTAAACCATAAATATGCCTCCAAATGTTCTCCCAGATCACTTTAATTTCATTTTGAACTCAGTTTAATACATTACCCTTAAAGAAATGAGAGAGAGACAGAGACAAAGAGTAAAAGAGAGAAAGAGAGATACAGAGAGAGAGAGAGAGAGATACAGAGAAAGAGAGAGATGATCCACATGCTCTGGAAAAGTCACGAACGAGAGAGAGAGACAGAGAGAAAGAGTAAGGGAGAACGAGAGGGAGTAAAAGAGAGAAAGAGAGAGCGCGCGAGAGACAGAGACAGAGAGAGAGAGACAGAGAGAAAGAGTAAGGGAGAACGAGAGAGAGTAAAAGAGAGAAAGAGAGAGCGCGCGAGAGACAGAGACAGAGAGAGAGAGACAGAGACAGAGATGATCCCCACCTTCCGGAAAAGTCACGAACGAGAGAGAGAGACAGAGAGAGAGAGTGTAAATCCGCGCTAAAATATCAAGGAGAAAGTCATCATAGCTTGCGTAGTACAGACCCAGCTCCCAACCCAACTTTGTGAATAGATTAACGGCGATATTTTTTTTATCGCCTGATAAGAATCTCACATTAACGCAGCACATTAACGCAGATAACGGCCCACCACTACTTAAAACTAATATAAAAATAACCAGAATGTTACAATTTTGTCTCAAATTGTTTTAGATTACTGCGGCATAATCATACCAGGAGATCTCAAATGAAACTTGTATTGAGTGTGTTCTTAACGTACACGAAAACAAAGTCAAAGAAACGTATCTATCATTTAAAATGATACATGTACATATTTCATCGTTTTATTTATTTTATGATCTCTGAAGATAAAGACACTTCAAGAAATCTTATTAGTTTTACTTTATCTTGCTTGTGAACTTTCCCCAGTTAGCAGATTTTGCTTAATACAAGTGTTAAAATCTTCATACCTCTTTGTCAGTTTACTCTCATACACAGGTTAATTTAATCAAAAAAACATGTGGGGGCTCGTCCGTTTCATGATGGTGCAACCACACGCCGCACGCGTGAGATTGAGGGGAGGGGGCTGTATTTGGTTTAGGTTTTAGTGCAGTTCCTTCGGTTACCAGAGTAGTTGCGTGCACGAAGGGTTTGTTTTGTTATTTTTGTTGTGTGTGGGCAGCACACACAACAAACAATATTTTCTCTTCTGCTATATGAGCGAAACATGAATCCCTAAAAAAGCCCATTCAGCTTTCAACCAATATGAAACCATGTTTCAGAGCCTACAGAGACGACAGATTCAAAATAGTTTTTTATTTCAGGCTTCAGTCCATCTCTGGTCTGACTTCATTTTGAAAAAAAATTTGGGACTCCCAGTCAATTCATGATGGATAAAATCAAGTCAAATATCCAATTTCACTCAGAATACACATATATAGTTTACACACACACATACCCCAAAGTGAGAGTGTTTCAGTTTGCAAAAGTAAAGTGCAAACTCTGGGTAATAAAAATATTCTCTATACAGCAAGGACACAGTGTATGTGTTTTGCTGAAGGAAACATAAGTGTCAACACCCTTCTCGCCTAAAGCGCTTTTCAAGCGGGCCAGATCTCCCGGAGAAAATGTTTACTCCCGTTAAGGTGACTCTCCTTGACTGCGAGGCACTTGAGATGCTGTGTGCTTTCTAAAAGGCAACTTCTGCCAGACTTTGCCGGTTTTGCCCTTTAAGAACTGTTGTTAAAGGCAGGAAGCTTTTTCCTGAGTCCCTGGAGCGCTGCAACAGGCTGAGGAATCACTAGACTGAACAATTGCACTCTCAGTAGAATAAGGCGCTGGCTGCTCCTGTTGATTTTAAGTTCAGTACAAATACCACCCATACCTATTTGTGCCAGTATAAATAGATCTGGCCCTTTGCCTTCATGTAGCTCATTAGCTGGAGGACTCACTTTTATATCCGGCTTCTTTTCCCTAGAAACCCACTTGCTCATTCGCTCGCTCTCTTCTTCTCTCACTCTCCCTCTAGGAACCTCACAGTATCTGTGGCCATCATTTTGAATCCCACTTTGGCTCTGGCTGTCCACAACTGCTCCATCTCTCCCGCTTCCTCTTTGCCTTGGAGATTTCTTGGTGGAAGGGACTGTACAACTTTGGCATGAGCTAATGCAGTGGTTGTCTTCTTAATGATTCTCCAGCTCTTTGGAAGGAGCTTCCTTTGCTGTCAAAATAAATGGCAAAAATGCCTCAAGCTCCCGGTGGATCTCTACTTTGCTCCTCACTTCACGCGTTTCGTGATGTGGGATTTCACATTGCTGCTGTAATGAAATGACCTGCGGACGACCTTCATGAACCTGAGATGGATCTTTTAATGTCCTGGAGATGGGGATGTTCACTTATGCTCCAGGGAAGTCTCACAGTGATCGTTCTGAATGTAAACCAAAAACATGGGGTTCAGGGAAGCATGCTAGCTAAAGTTTGTTTTAAAGGTGTTACTCCTATTGGAGAGATATTGCTGTGATAGTTTTAGCTGCAAATTTATACTGTTTTCCTATTTTCCCTTCCCTCAGATGAACATGATCAGTTAAGACATGTTTGGCCTTCAAATTCCGTTGAAATGGGAAACAAAGGACATTAAAAGCGGTTAGTTTGAATTATTTTAGCCCTAGCTAACAGGGATAAGCTTGATCTAGCTGGAAGGACACAACTTTAAGGACAAAACCCGCCTCATTTGTTGTATTTTTTGCATCATTTTTTATTATATTGCACATTTGGCATTTTTGGGTCCCCTACACATGCTTGTATGAAGTCTGACAAGTCGAGAGCAAACCGCTAAACCTTCCTTTCTTTCTTCTTTAACACCATGCCCCTCCCTTTCATTCTCTCGGTGCATTATGCGCTAAGGTGTTGCTTGCTAATAGTGGCAAGCAGCACGAGAGCTAACACATTAACGTAGACTCGTCAATCAAAAACACTATGATTGTGGCTCCCCTAATGAAGCTCAGAGGGCCTCCAGCATTGACACTAATAGCAGGGTGAAAAAAAAACACTAAAGCAAAAATGCCAGCTACCGGGCTGAGGCGTAATCAAGGAGCACGTTAAATTATGCAAACTCACAATCTGTACCTGAAACCAAACATCCTAATTGATTAGGCACTCCAGTGGCCCCAGCATGCCAGCTCTAATGCGTCTGTAGATTTAATACCCCGAGTCGAATGCATTCATTCTCAGGCAATGACAAAAATTATAATAACACCTTGACTTTGTTCTACCGATGACGGTGTGATGGCAGAATTCTGTGAGCACATAACCTTATTAGGGAAAGGATTATGTGGGCTGGATCGTCAGAAACGCTTGGTCTGTGAGTCTAATTATTCTTATTTCATTCAGCGTCTAAAAGCATATTCATAGGGAGGTGCTGAGCTGAGGTTTTGATTTTTGCAGCAGAATCATGAGTGTGCTCACTGTTTCACTTCTATCAATCAGGAGCTTATTAAACCCTTGTCTATGGTGCAGGATTCAACCTGTGCATCAATACATGTGTATTTTGCTATATTAATGCCTGTGCTGTTGATAATCAGTGTGTGTAAATGATATTGCTTGTATTCAGATTTCTATGGGAATTCTATGCACCAATAATTCTTCCAGAATCTCTGCGTAATTAAATTGTTAAGATGTAATGTTTTGAGATGGACCATTATAGATCACTTTTCAGTGTCTTAAAACTTCTATATAACACTTTCACTAAAAGAAACATTGATTTCATGATGATTTTAAGCCCTAAAAATGCATTGTTTGAAAAGCCATGTACCATGATAGAGAGGTACATACAAGTGTTAATCAAAATGATACTCAAAGATTGTTTCAAATTTACAACAAAAATGAAATTGTCTCATTGTCATTTTTGACTGCAGAAAAAATGACCATTCCTGTCACCATCTCAGTGATTATAAACTTTGAAACCTGAGGTCATTTCACATGAAACCACTGTGAATAACTTCTCAATTGATCTATGGAGGTAAAATGTTTAAAGGTGTCAATGTGAGCATATGTCCATCTTTATGTTGTGCAAATCAAAACAAATGGAACCTATGTATTTGGAAAATGACCCCAAATGAGCCCAGGTACATTACTAATAAAAAAAACTGCTTTGGTTGTTCTACATCAAGAATAAGACAATATCAGTTCCTTCTTTTTATGGTAGTCTGCCTAGCATTCCGAATGCCTATTGAAAGTACAGTGGGTCTGATCTGAAACTGGAGCTGTGTGCCCACTAATGATTGTCTTTAATTGCTATTGAAATATTAATTGTTCACAGAGATTAGAAAGAGTAACTTCTGCTTCCCCAAAGACAGACATACAGAGACACATACACACAGTATTTAAATATTTGTTAACTTTTTCATGAGACATTGTGTATTGTGCATAAATGGCAATCTTAATGTCAGTAAAACATAAATCTTCTGAATAAACAAATTTGGGGGTGATCACCATTTTGTTCCTGTCAAAATGAGTCAGAATGTAGCAGTTACTCCTGCCCTCCACCCAACTGCCCAACACGGTGCAACAAAAGTCCTTGAGCAAGACTTAATTCAATACAACAGTCATGTCTAATTGCAAGTAAACTTGTCATGCACACCATGACAACAACCAGTACTGGGAACCTAAGTTCACTTTACATAAAATACAAAGGCCTTAGAGAGAAACAAAGACCAAAGGTGAACTTTTGAAGGCATCTTTGTTGTGGCAGTATATTTAAAGTGAAAAAAAAAGTCAGCTAGACAAGTGCATTGTTTTAGGTTTACACTGGTTACTCAATGTGAGTTCTGAGATCTCCTTCTGATTGTGACTAGTGCAAATATGTCTCTCTGAACAGAGGCCTGATTTCAACATGGCCAATCAAACCCAAACCTGTACAATGTTTTCCTCTCTCACTCTGGTTCATTGAGCTTTCCAGTGTTTTTGTGGGTGTTGTGGAGATAATTTCCAACATTGCCATGTTGTTAAATGTTCTGAGATATATGTGCTCTGATCTTAAGATTGCTGGCTTAGCATGAATTGCTAGTTATTGTGGGATTTAATAATATAATTTATAAATAAAAGGCTGTGCTTAATGGCTTTTCTGCTTTAGATGTAGTGAAGAACTGGCACAGAGAATATTGCCACCAACCAAAACTGTATTATGACAACTCCAGTCCCCACTCCTATATTCCATCAAAATGGAGACATGTAGTCGACACAAAGAATTCAATACATGGCCACAGTGCTCACACGCACTCTCCAGAGCAGAGGTGATTGCAGCTTTGTGGTCCATAGACTGCGGCACGTGCATTTGAATCCTCCATTATTTAGTGTCTGCTTGTCAGCGAAAACACCTGCACTCTGGGCTGAACCTTGAGCCCCCACTAGCCTCTCACGCCCCTAATTCTTTTCTGCACATAACAGCAGAACTAAAGGCTTTCAGGTCTGAGTCAATATTCCAGGGCCATTTAAGGACTTTCTGGTTGAGGTGAATGAACTGAATGGAAAGTGTTTGATGTTTTGTACTCAAGCTTTGACAAAGTTGTCAGCACTCCGACAGCATAGTAAAAGAAACTGTCAGTGAATTATTGGACAAAACCAGTGAAGACACTTGAATGACCATGGTGTTTGCTGATAAACGTAACAGTAAGTTTTATATTAATCCTTCCAGCTTTTTGTCTTACTTAATTGCAATGTAACTATAAAGGTAAACACAAAATGACAGACACTCTGTCCCTGAGCTGTGCCTGGCTGTGTAAGACACAAGCTTATGTGAGATGCTGTTAGCTTAGTTGCTTTTCTGAGTTTTTCTTGTAGTCAAATTGATTATTTTTATTTCTGATTTCCAGTGCCTCCCATCTTGTATATTGCAGCTACAGATGTCTGTATGTATTGTACTGACGCAATGAACATAGTAATGAATTTTCAGGTGCCAGCATTTTGTTTTGAATTCAGTTCCAGCAAACACCAACAACAATAGCTGTCTTTCTGGCAGGGGTCTCAAACACAAGCCTAGCTTTATAGAGCCAGTCAAATATTTGTAAATAAATTTAAAATTACATTTACCCACTAGGTTACTACTATCCCCTGCAAGCCATTTTTTTTTGTTTTTCGTCACGTAAATGGGTATATTTTGTTCACCCACCACATACTGTGGCCGGTGACTATAAGCTAGATAAAATTTGCTAGATTGCTGCACACAAGAGGAACACTCAAGGAAACCTCAGCAAAAGATAAATGCTGCACATCGAGTGGACAAGGCATTCTAAAAGATGCTTATACTAGTGAACGTGATGTATAACTAGAATGCATTTCTGCAAGAAAATACAAAGTGTGATTGCGCTCGTCTGCTCAGACACTGTCCAAACAGGGTGTACTCTAATATTTAAACAAAGGGTGAGCATACCCAACCTTTTGAACACTTTAGTCTACCTAAGGCTGAATATAAAAACATGAATTATGTACAGAAGCCACATTTTGCTTGAAATCAGCTAACTAACCTGGCCAGCAGCTTGCTAGCTAACTTACAGCAGCCTCAGCACACAAGCGTCTATCGGATGGTTAGTTTTAAAAACCAGAACGCCTTTTATTTCAGAAGTGACTTTAGTGTATAATTATCAACAGAAACACACTTAAAGCCTGTGGTCTCCTTATCCAGTGCCGCTGCTGTGTTTTGGTCCATTGGGTGCTACAACATGTTTTTGCCTGGCTGTCCTGTCTGCCTATTGGTCACAGAGTGAAGTGATGTAACAGTGCTTGAATGTTCCACTGTACAAGTCAATGGAGAAAATAAACATTTTTAAATGACAATACTCCACCCTGATCAACTGAGATGTTGTATTTATGCACATTGGGTAGTGGGTGTATAACATGCCAGATTAGAAACAGTGGCAATATCTCAAAAACCGTAGGAGGAAAAGTGGTAGTGTGTCATGGCCAGCCAGTGGCGGGTTAGAGCCACTGCCTTTTTGTTGATGTTTTGTTCCTGGCGTCTGGCTTCTCCCTGCCATGTCCTAAGTAGCTGCGGGCTGGAGCCTAGCTACTCCACCCGTGACATAGTGTGACTGCTGGACTACAATGACATGACCCTATGTAACAATGTGCAAACCAAGTGTGATCAAATGACTACTGAGAATTGAGAAAAAATTAAACACTACACAGAATGTGTATGTATGTGTAAATATATACTCACCAACGCATATACAAATGCTTCTACTTCCTAACAGTAGTTGTAGTTTTCATTTTTTCCCTTGCTAGTAGTTAGAAGGAGTTACTAATCAACAATGACTGAAGCACACATGCATTGAACATTACCCCTGAAGGATGTGCATGTGTGAACAGAAATGTCTGATTAATCTGGACCAGGCATGAAATTGACTTTTCCCATCCAGTCCCATGGTACAAAATCTTTGAAATGTCCCCAGGTTCAAATAGAGGAAGTAGTTTTCTGAATTGACATCAAGTAAGTAAGGGATCGGGATGTTTCCTGTGTGGCTGTTACAACACCAGAAGAAAATAAACATCCAGGGGTGAAGACAAAGGGTAATTCCCAAAAAAATGCCAGTTACAATGTCTAACTGGAGACACGATGAGATTTGTGAACTTCTGCTGGTAAGGACCTATTTCAAAATAGTGAAGAAAATTCAAGAAAGAGCAAGAGACTCTGTTGTTTATGACCAAATTACCAACTGGCTACCTGATCCAGTTATGTACTGGCTCCCTCATGCTCTACCCAGCTGCCCTTGCCTAAACCTCCCAGAGCGTTTCCAGTTGATGCAAACACCTCCAATAGGGAAAATCACCTGTTTGCCCCATGTGTGAAAGGACAAGCCCGGACAATGTCTGAAGAATCATTTTTTTCCAACACATATCATCTCCTTTTCTTTTTTAAGTGATTATCATGGGAGAAAACCACCTGCTAGTAGGTAGTTTGAGACTCCAGCCTTATGGTCTCATATCACTCTCATGTATATTTAATTCATATAAGGACTTCATTATACATGTTTGTTGACCCTAGATGCAAATGAGTTCGTAATCTTCAAAGTGTGTTCTGTGAGGCACCTGTGGTAATAAAGTAAACTTTTAAAATTTGAATATAACAAGCAGTTATTGCTGTAATATTACATTCCTTTTTAATTCCATGCATTGTGGTTTCAGACACCCTTTACCACTTACATACTGTAGCAGTATCAATGTTTTGTGTGGCAGATTCTCTATGTACACTTCTGTGAGTGCTTCAGGGAGAATTATCCCACAGACTCACTCTCTTGCTTTCCAAACTTCCCCTCTGTGATTCCAGGCTTTGAAGTTACAACAAACCGTGTGAGAAGAGATGTTGAGGGTGTGTTTACAACAGCAGGGTATGAGCAGCCCTTCTTTACTTTGACTTAACCACGACCTCTTGCATATACGCTCCCACACAAAGCCTGAACTTTCCTGTGATATTTTGACAAACGTCTGTGGGCTGTGGTGTAATGGAATTGGATTAAAACAGTAGATATGGGTGAATTATCGGCCTTGAAACTGCGCTGTTTCGGAGCGTGTGCTCTAATCTTTGACAATCAAGGCAAGCGAAGGACCAGTCAATCACGGTTTCCCTTCTATACTTTATCTTCCTCCCATCATGTGGTCAAATAAAGCCCCCAGATTTAAGCTTACGGGGTCATTTCTCATAAACGGCCGCTAAGGATTATTTATTTTCCTTGCCTTCTTGTCGTCTTGTTGTTTACCCTCATGGCAATATCCTTGGACTTCCATACATCTCTCTAACAGATAATGCCTGCCCAAATCTAATTTACTCGTCCCCCAACCATCCACTAGCCCACCACCCCACCACCCCCTTTTGTCAAAACCACTGGAACATCCTTGTGGTTTTAAAATAATGTAAGATTCCTCACTTTCAGAAATCTCCTTCAGAAATCATGAAAAGAACAGACACGGAGAATCCTACAAACTTTCACACCTGCTTTAAAGTGAATTGATCAGTTGCTGCGAGCAATTTTTGAGATTTTTTTTTTGGACACACAGTATTGATGTGGGACTCACCGTGAGATATTTTCCCAAAACAACATGTTTAAACACTGCGCACCCACTGCAAGAAATGTCTGTGCACTGAAATGCACAGACATTGATTCATTACTGAAAATATCACAATTTTTACGATAAACATCTCACAGTTCACAGTTTCTATCCATAGACTAAATGCAATTATTACTAATTAATCAATATTGGTGAGGGTATTTGGTAATTAGCTTTTGCATTTTGAAGATGCTATCAGGAAGTTTAGGAGGTTGAAGGTTCTCCACCATAGTGCTATTAGCACTAATGACAAAAAAATACATCACAATAATTCATGATATGGCACAAGGTTTATTCTTTTTGACATCCAATACGTTGGAACAGAGGGAAATAGCTAATAGACCCACAAGAGAGAGTAAAGAAATCTATGAATGCAATTCAACTATTCAACTATTAACAAATACTACACAAAAATACCAAAACTAATTAACAACCTCATGCTCCGTTTGTAATGAAATTAGTTTTATGTACTGACAAGTTCACTGTATAATGGTAGGGCTTTGCCCCTGTGATCAGAAATTTGTTGTTAGTGTCACCACTGAGGTACCCTTTAGAAAGGTATCCTCCTCACACCCTGCTCCTTGGACACCCCTTGTTGGTAGCAGCCCCCTGCTTCGCTTGGTGAATGGGTTAAATGCAGAGAAAAATTCACATTGTTCACCCCGTAAACTGTGCTGTGGTGTGTTCATGTGTGACAAAAAGGGGTCACTTTACTTTACTTTACTTTAAGGCCTGAATTGTTGAATTTATGAAATCTGTGCTTATTTATAAACACTGTTCAAGTCATGACCCTTTAAAGGAGTAATGTAATTTGGATGTATCGTTAATACATCTTGGATGTATCATATATTATTTTATATTGTATACACACACATATTATATTTGTGTGTGTGTGTGTGTGTGTGTGTGTGTGTGTGTGTGTGTGTGTGTGTGTGTGTGTGTGTGTGTGTG
>JBBPDC010036959.1:0-11993 GCA_037974485.1 Hemigrammopetersius urotaenia | reverse complement strand
TTGGACACACCTGATCTGAGACTGTACAGTGCTGACAATGAATCACTTCCAATTAAGAATTTACTTATTTTTTCCTCAGTAAAAACTATCGGTTAATTAATCGGTTATCGGCAAGTACGGACAAACCTAGCTATCGGCATCGGTAAAATTCAATATCGGTCGACCTCTACTCTTTACACATATTGCCATTTCTAGCCACTGCAGGACCACAGACAGGCTAGGGGAACTCATATTACTGTTAAAAACTCAATTTTCTTTTAATGGGACTTAAAATTTTATTCAGGTCCATCACCAAAAACTTTGGTGTGTGAACACTTTTCAACTTATCTTTTTCCCATATGGTTAAACGGGCTGTTTTCATTCCTATGTAATAAAAACAGCCTGATATGTTTAAATAACCCATGCTATGGTTGACTACCTTGTATTTTGTCTAATTTAAAACCACTCTGGACTGATACAGTGCCTGTAGCATTATTGCAAGTATTCAATTGAATTGAATTGAATTTTTATTTATATAACGCTTTTTATAACCAAGTTGTCACTAAGCAGCTTTACAGAGTCCAGGTCCGAACCCCTAGTGAGCCAAAGGCGACAGAGGCGAGGAAAAACTCCCTCAGCTGGAGGAAGAAACCTCGGAAGGAACCAAGACTCAAAAGGGGAACCCATCCTCCTCAGGTCAACCCATATATTATATATATATATATATATATATATATATGTGAACACTCGTTTTCCATTACTTTTTGCTTTTTCAGATTTTATTTAGCCTCTTAATTGCTTCTTTGGATGTTATTTAAGAAATTTTACACCCTGTTCCAAATTATTATGTAAATGATATTTTTCTCATTTATCTAAATAATTGATGTAAACAATAGTCAGCATAATTCTCATGTTATCAACTATTAAGAGTACAAACCTCCTAATGATAATAGCATTTAAAAAAAAACCCCAACTTATTACGCACAGCAAGTTTCAAAACACTTTATAGGTTGTAAAGAACTGAAAATTGTCATTTGTTGTGTTTGCAGCATATTCATTGAAATCAAAAGCTATTTCAATCAAACTTTTAACAACATTTTAACTTTTTAAACATTTTAACAGGTCATGTAACATTTTGACATAGGACCCCTTATTTGATAGCAGCTTCACAAGTCTTGCATCCATTGAACTTGAGTTTTTGGACAGTTTCTGCTCGAACTTGTTTGCAAGAAGGAGTCAGAATAGCCTCCCAGAGCTGCTCTTTGGATGTAAACTGCCTCCCACCCGTATAGATCTTTTGCTTGGTCGCACAGCACTCTTCAAAGAACAGGAGTGTTTGAAAATTAGTCTTCATGTATTTCTCTGCCCAATGCAGCCGTTTCTGCTTGTGAGCATTGATTAGTGGTGGCCGAATAGAAGGTTTATGCACAGTTGCAAGCCTCTGGAGGACTCTAAACCTTGATGTCCTTAGGACTCCAGAGGCACCAGCTTCAAATATTTGTTTGCTGCTCTGTAATGGCATTTCAGCAGCTGCTCTCTTGATCCGATGCATGGATCTGGCAGAAATCTTCCTCAGTGTGTCTTTATCTGCACGAACCCGTCTCAGCCACAAATCTCTTAATAGTGCGATGATCACGCTTAAGTTTTCGTGAAATTTCGAATGTTTTCATACCTCATCCAAGGCATTGAACTATTTCACTCTTTTCGGCAGCAGGGAGATCCTTTTTCTTCCTCATACTGGTTGCTAACTGTGGTCTGCTTAATAATGTGGAACGTCCTTCTTAAGTAGTTTATCCTTTAATTGGGCACACCAGGTAAACTAATTATTACAGGTGTCTAAAATTTATTTCAGTGATCCAAAGAGCCCTGAGACACAATGACATCCATGAGTTTAAAAAAATCGAATCTTTGTGACACTTAAATAGAGTTTGCATAATAATTTGGAACAGGGTGTATTTACACGCACACACATGGTGAAGAGACATCGGTGCACAAATTAGAGAAAGTCTAGAAGATATGAACTGAAATAGTTAAATCCATGATGTGTAAGATGTGAGCCATAAGGCAATGTTAACATGGGGAACTAGCCCTGATCAGATGATTGCATACGCAGTTCTAGGCGGGGGCCAGTGTGGGCCAGGACCCCTGTAGAATTGCTCCTGGTCCCTGTTATGGCCCCTGCACTGAACAGCCAATGATTTAAATATTAATTTTCTCGCAACATGTGCTGCTCGAAGAACGGAACTAATGCGCCGTGTGTTCTAGACGGACTGCTTAAAGCGCTACACACACATGCTGTTATCTAGAACCTGAAGACCAGCCGCACAAATGAATTGTAAACTTCGGTTGTAAAATCTGGAGCCCTAAATGGACTAACTGCAAAGAGGGGAAGGTAGAACTGTAATGAAAATAAATGAAAAGCTAAATATAAAATAAAATATTGATCTGTTATATGATTCTACAACCGCCACTAGATGATTTTTAGTTCCATCCCTATCGTAATGCCGCTCCCTCCCTCCATCAATATGTGGGATACTAGCTGGATCAGTGAGGCTCTTCACAAGTCTCACAGAAAGAACATGCAAACCTGAATCCTCACAGCACTGCGGGCATCCTGTGATGAGGATGACCTTGCCAGTGAGTGGGAATTGGCAATGACTAAATGTATGAGAAAACCGAGCAATAATTAAAAAAGGAGCTCCTCAATTAGAATTAGTTTGAAATTGCTATAAAATGGCATATAAAAAATGTAGAACATGCAATGCATCTAGCCATTAATCTGATCCACATATCCTTAACCAGGGTCATGCGGGGTGTGCCAGCCTACCCCAGTGGTCACAAACACACAACACTGTGGGGCAAGCTAGCATCTCCACATTGTATCCGTCCTATTGTCCTTTTTATATTTTGCATACACGTTTTAATGATATGGTCTAATGGTCTGATACACAGAACTGCCATGCCCCACTGACGATATCTCTTATAAATAAAATTAATGCATTATTTTGATCCTATGTATTAATGCAAAATAGGATGGAAATAATCATGGCTGCAACTTAGTAATGTGTCTGAATAAGATGATTAGAAGCTAAGCCATGGCTACTTAGTGTCACCAGTAGGTTTAAAAATAGCGGTTGTTCATATTCACTCATGCAACACTGAATTAAAATGTCTCATTCACTCTATAATGCCATAGAAGAGGCATCCAAGGCTGCATCAAAGAAGCCCCCAACATTTTTAATGACCAAACACTTTAAGGACATGTTCTCTGGGTTTCTATTGACAGTTCTCATTCAAATTTCTCTATGCCGCTCAAGGGTCTTACTTTTTATTTCCTTGTGTTTTGATTCCCTCACTACCATTTTTCCTGCCTGCTCAGCCTGGAGAAACCTTTGCATAGGGAGTTTGCATAGGTAGTGCAGTGTTACATCATACAAGGGCTGAAATGCAGCTTACCACAGGACTAGGGGTGTCAAGCAGACTTCCCTCTGAGCCACGGCTGCAGTGTAGTCCCCAACTCCTCAGTCAGGTATTCATGAACTGAAGCACAACAGTAATCCCTGTGTTGCTGTGCCACGTGTCTGTACCACACAGCCTTTCTGCCTTTGAAACACTTTTGGATGTTCACATGAGCGACATTACAACAAAGTTTAAAACTTCAAATCTGGACTTTAGATCTGGTTTCCAGTCCTGGATGTTTTTGTAATCACTGTTAAGATGAACTGAACTGTTGATTTAACTGATTGGCCACTTAGTGCCCTTACCTTCCATGGGCTGCAAAACCAGAACTGAACTGCAGGTTCGTATTTGAATATATTAGAGGATAAGACCAGTCTGTCATTGTTTACATGATGAAAATATACTGACACTGACTCATACCTTGGTCTGATGTTTTGCATTTAGAGCAGTGATTCTCAGTTCCGCCCAGTTTGGTGATCCCCCAGCAAAACACCTACTGAACCTGATAAAGAACTGCTAGGTTGAATCAGGTGTGTCAGAGCTGTGTGTATAACACACCTGATGCAACCAGAGAAGTTAGGAACTCGGTGTGCTATAAAAGGAAAACTTCTCAAAAATCAGAATACATTTCATTGGTGGAAGGACTCCGGCCCTTTAAGAACCGATGAGCCCTGATGCAGTGTGTCACTCAAGTGTCCCTGCTCAGAGATTTTATGCTAAAGGACCATGATGAATGGCGACACCACATTTAAATGATCAAACTAAAGTGGGACTGAAGAAGGGCCGTGGTTCTCAGTCCTGCTTCTGGAGGACCAGAATGATCTGCATGTTGCAATGAACTTATCTACAAGGTTTGTGTTTCTGCACGTCCTACGATTAAGTGATCAAATGATCAACTCAAACCTTAGAACAAATTCCATGCTGTGTTCTGTGCTGTGGTGTGTTCATGTATTACGAATGGACACTTTACACTTAACTGACTAAATAACTAGAATCAAATGATCTTGCTTGCTTGCACCCACACCAACCCTTTGCAGTCATATTGTTCACCCCTGTTGTTATGTAGTGGTTCTAAGATGTGTGCTCCTGGCAGAGAAGTTCAAGTCAAGTCTTAAGTCTTTGAGTGTTGATGTTTACAAACGGCAACTCTAAATGGGGGATTTTTGGGCTGTAAAAATGTTGAGCTCTGAACGGAACGTTTAGAAGATATGCTAATTGGTCATGCCCCGTGATTACAATTGGCTGTTGGTTAGCGGGGGGCGGGACTGCGTGCTGTGATATGCCCTCACCAACATGGAGGATTTGCCTTAAATCATATTTAATATTTATATTAAATATGAAAAATATCTCGCACTCTAAAAGTAAAACTCCACAGTTAACATGGGGTTCCATGACCCCTTTCGAACGACCTCTCGAAAACCGTTATTAGCTGAAAACCTGGGACAAAAGTAATGGGACATCGGTGTGAGGTGAACAGTTTTCGGGTCGTTGGAAAGAGTGCGAAATATAAAAAAATAATTCCATGAAATGAACATGGTTTACAAGTTATGACTCACAAGTCACAGCACCGAGTTCGAGTCGAGTCTCAAGTCATTGAGAACAAGTCTAAAGTCAAGTCACAAGTCTTTGTTTGTGCGACTCGAGTCCAAGTCTCAGACTCGAGTCCCCATCTCTGGGTCCTGGCCCTTCAGTACCATCTAAATAAGGGCATGTTAACTAGTTAATGAGTTCTGTATTGTGCCCTGGGAGCAGGGGAACTCTGAAATGTGCAAGGCACTGTTTCCCCATTCTAGCACACACAGTTAACTTCTCTAGTTGCATCAGGTGAGTTGGGAAACTCTAATACAGGGTTGTTCAACTCTGGTCCTTGAGAGCTGAGCTTTTTTCCCAAAAGCTAGGTTGCAACCAGAAAAGGGCTTGTTTTTCACAGTCCTTTGAAGAATTTGTTCAGTTCAGTGTGGAAAAATTTGATACTGGTACTGGTGTCAACATAGTATGCTGGCAAATGAAACACTGGTGTGAATGTCATTGTTCAGTTGAAACTTTCATTTGTTTGTAGTTAATTGTTGTTCTGTGAACTGAAAGCAGATACATTCACACCCAATAGAGCTTTACCAGCTTGTTTAAACAGTGTATAGTAATACAGTACTTTTATCTACTGGTGTGTCTCTTCGGTCAGACTCGTGTACAAAGAATTATGAGCAACAGAAGAATGTGACAGATGCTCCAGTGTAAAATTGTAAGACTGTCAGATTATGAATCTGTGGAACAGCCTTCAGTGATGTAGTGGTCTAGAAATGCAGACTATATGGACCAAAGCCTAACTTCTGGAAAGCGGCTCTCATTCTAGCACAGTTTGGTGATTTACTGAAACTTGAATTACGAAACTGTGCTGAAAGGACCTTGAATGCAGTTGCCAGTCCTGGATTTTGTAAGAAATGGTAGACAATTTAACCTTGGTTTGTGGAGCCAACTGGCCACCTAGTGTCGAGGCCTACTAGTCACAGCAAAATCCAGTTTTTCTGTTTTTTCTTTCCTTTTTTCAAGAACCAGAAACCGGATTAAAGCCCAGATTTGAAATCCTCTGCTCTAAAATCACCAGGCCAGTGATGCTTTAAAAACAAATGCTTCTAGGCCCATTCTTACCTAAATGATCTTGTATTCCTTTCCCTCATACTGTCATGGCCCATGCCTTTGTTCAGGATGAGGAAGGAGACCCCTTTGTTGATTGTCATTGCCCTCCCATAAACAGGAAAGCCTGATTCACAGCAGTTCAAGTCCTTCGTCGCTCTTTGTTTAACAGAGGCTTTGTCATATTTAGGTGGATACAATATTCATGAGGCTGAAGGCTATAGAGCCACTGGACCACACCCCAGGAGCCGACTATGACTCTGTCCTGGACTGTTACACTCATTAAAATGAATGAAGCGTTCATTAATTTATTGTGCTGTGTTTTGAGACTTCGTCTTGTTAACAACATACACTATTTTTTATCCAAAACCCAAACGTCCTGTGATTTATTGACTAAGGCTCACTGGAGACCTGAGAATTCAAATTTAAAGGACCAAACACTAGGAAACACAATGTACTTAAAATCTGCCTAACTCTACCTTAATTTACCCCTGAAAATACACCAAAACCCCTTCATTTGAATTAAGTGGCCATTCTTTTGCGAAACCGAACCCATAATTTTTTGCGTGTGAAACCATTTAATCTTAAATTTAAGGCATTAATTCGGTAGATTCTATTGTTTAAGGGGCAAATTTGAAAAAGTCAGGGGAACATTCAGCAGTTTTACCCCTTAATTAGCCTTAATCTGTGCACTTCTGTTCATTTTCCTTTACGGGACATTAAGGTCAAAATGAATTTCATTTTATGGGGTAAAATTAAGGCGTTTGGTTTCGTAGTCTTGTTTGGCCAGACTGTGGTTGCATTTCTCAGTGAGTACACTTGACCAGAAAGGAAAAAACTTCCAATCAGTAACGTTTATGAGCTCAGATAGTGATGTGTGCAGTTCTTTAATGACTATAATTAGCCAAAAGAATATGCTGTATTTCACAACTGGGCTGCGCTATTGTCAAGTGACATGAATAAATAATGACATTTGAGCAGATAATGTTAGGCTAATAGGCTCTGCCATTAATCTTCAGAGACAGGCTTTAATTTCAAAATCTTTACTAAAGGGTCACTTCTGCAAAGTAAAAAACATCACCTAAGTGCCTGATACAGGCTTCAGCTCCTGTTTTTTAATCTGTATGTGACGGCCAGAATCAATTCTGACATAAAGACCCTAACGACAAAAAACAGAATTAATGTGTTTATCCGGAAATCCTAGAAATGTGGCCTGAATAGAGTTTGAATAAGAGAGATTTCATAAATCATGTCACTTTTTACTGTACAGAAAATGTCCTGCTCAAGTTGTTGAATTAAAAAAAAACTAGAGAATGATAAATCAGCAAATATTAACAATACAGACAATTACTTATGTTCTTAATATTTACTAAAAAAATATATGTGCAAAGTGACATTGTGCTTTTTAAGTCAAATCAGGTGCAAATTGTTTTCTAAAGTAAAGTGGTCCCTTATAGTCATGCATGAACACACCACAGCACAGTGAAAACAATGTAAAATTCTTTCTCTGTATTTAATTTATTCACCAAAGGAAAGGCAGCCGGTGTCAGAATGCCCTGGGAGCAGAATGTGGGGACAGTATCGTGCTCAAGGTTACCTCAGTGGTGCCACTGGCAGTCCTGGGATTCAAGCCAATGATCTTCCGATTACCAAGGCAATTCCTTAACCACCTCTCCCCATCACACAGCATGATTCTAGCTGACATAACGACTCGTTAGTTACGTTTACGGTATTTAGCGACGTACATCAGTGCTTAACGTAGTCCACAACTGTTCTTAAAACTGTAAAGCTATACTTAAATCAACAACAGCTATTTAACCAAGTTACTGCTGGAGTTACACACCATAACAAACCCTGTCACAGAGAAAAAGCAAGTCAGAGATTAATACTCAAGTAAAGGAAAACAGTTAAGAGGGTAAGTGGCTGAGGGATTTGTAGGAAAAGATGTATAAGAGATGTGTGGGAGGACTGGTTAGTCACCAAGATGCTCCTTAAAGAGGCGAGTCTTCAGATGTAGCTTGAAGACACAAAGGACTCCGCAGATCTGATTGCAAGAGGGAGTTCGTTCCACCACTGGGGGGCCAAGACCGAAAAGAGTCTAGATGCATGTCTTTCTCTTCTTTTGAGTAACGGAGGTTCAAGACGAGCAGTGCTTGATGCCGGAGAGGACCAGAAGTGACACACAGGTCAATCAGTGCAGACATGTAAGGAGGTCCATTCTTAGCCTTAAAGGCAAGTGTTAAGGTTTTGAACTTAATGTGAGCACACTGAAGGACACAGTGGTAGAAAGTGGACAGGTTTGAACCTGCAAGCTTGTGGTCATCGGGTTCTCTGGCAAGTGTTTTACCCACTAGGGTACTACCACGCCCACAGCTCTCCAATGGCAATTTGGAGGAAGCACGTGCTAGCCTTCACCATCCCAGCGTTGTTAGCATCGTGTTTTTAGGAGAGAATACAGTCAATGTTAATTGGGGGTGGAAGTAGCTCAGTGGGTAGGATACTTGCCTTTGGACGAGGAGATCATGGGTTCAAATCCTACCTTCAGCACCACTACTGGGTCCCTGAGCGAAGACTCGTTGCCCCAGGGAGACTGCCCCCTGTAGTTAGGGCATGGAAGTTGCTTTGGATAAAAGTGTCTGCTAAATGCTGTAAATGTAATTGGTTTCACAAAACTGTCTTAAGTAGTTTCTGAGACTTACTTATTGAGCTTGGCTGATTAACATCTATCACACAAATGTAAAATAAATTCTAATTGACCGGACTGATATTTTTTGCGCAGCATTAAGCATACAGCCTCAATTATTATTAACAAAATGAAAACTAACAAAATTATTAAGGACCCATCTCACCCTGGCAGACATTACCAGTCCATTAAGAGCAAAACGAAAAGATTTACAAACTGTTTTTTAAATATAACCCTTATTAACAAACAAAGATAATTATTCAGTGCACTGTTTTAATCATTGTTTTAACACTGTATGTACTTTTTAGGAGTCATGCAGGAGAAGCTCTCCTGAGGTCGGTGTACTGGTGTACAATGTCAATTAAGACATTCAATTTAATTCAGTTCAATTCAACATAGTTTATTTGTTGGTTAGTATATACTGAAGCTATTAAAGACTGAAACTGAAGACTGAAAGATATTAAAGGCCAGATTATTCGTATTCCAGAGATGTGAAGTCAGCGTTTATCATCCCTCAATTCTATCAAATCCACCAACAGGTCAGATGATTTTCAATGTGCGCTTTTAATAATATTTCATAAAAAGAAACTGTTAAACAACTATTTAAGTACAATATACTTATACCAAGGAAGATAGGCTTAATGTCAGTTTGTAATGTCATTAGTTTTAATGATTAGCATAAAGAAATTTAAGTAGAACAATTTTTTTTATGCTTGTACATAAGTTGAATTGATTTACTAAAGTGAAGGGTTATTAAAAGTAAAATAGTGATAGATCTGGAAAAGAAATGTATCTAGGGACTATTTCCAAACCTGCATTAATAAAAATGTTTTAAATCAGAACTGTCTCAAACCTAATGCTAAAAATTTCTCCGGCATCAGGCAATAGTAACTACTGTAATAGACACTGTAATAGAAGAAGAAAAGAGACTGAATATTACAACAAGACAAATTAAAACACACATCAGTAAGGCCTAAACTACTTTAAGAAATGAAATACTAAGGAAAAATTGTGGAAGTGTGGAATAAATGGAAAAAAAATCACAGCCACCAAATAATATTAGTTATGTGAAGTAGCTTATAGAGATATTAAACAGCATCTTTTTCTCTAGTGCCACCACTGCCGGCACATTTCAGTTTCTCCAAAACGAAGCATTTCACATTAGCTTTTTGCTGTTATTTTGTTCACATTGCAAAGACATATGCCTGCAGAAGTTCTGAGAAATCTGTGGAATTCCCCTTTAACTGAGAACGGAGAACTGAAAAATTGCTGGGTAAAGTATTTAATGCATTTGGTACTATGAATGGAATTTTTATGTAAACTTTTCAGCCAAAGAAACGCTTTGCTACAACATTGCAAAAACACCTGAGTCACTTTCACATGTGCATTAACTCAAAGTTTGCCATTACAGTGAAAGATTTAGTGTTTGGGAATTTCTGATGACTTTTCTGAGTAAGGGGAGCATGTGCCATCGGTTTCTATCGACGCTTCCTGTTTATGCCCCACAATCTACAGCATGTCACCACACTGAAACTGAGAAACTGAACTGATGGTACATTTTCACTTTTGTGACCAGTTTGATTTTTTATCACATAAAACAAATAAAAACAATTAGAACGAAAGCATCAGACAGGAGACAGATTTCAAAGCAGATTAATCACACTTTACATACTTTTACATCATTATTACATGACAGCGTTTGTTTTGTCTTGCATACATGACATTAGCTGTCATTCCTGTGAGCCAATTTGACAAGTTTAAAATGATTTCCCTACTTCCCTTGTATATTGGACTAACAAAACATCCACTATTTGGACAAAAGTATTGGGACATACCTGTTTTTCAGGGTTTGGGCTAGACCCCTTACTTCCAGTGGAGGACTTAATCTTAATGCTTCCACTCATAATGCTTAATGGAAACACCATGCTTCCAACTTCATGGACACAGTTTGGAGAAGAACTTTTATTCCAGCATGACTGTGTCCCAGTTCATAAAGTAAGCTCTACTACAAACATGGCTGGAGTTCAGTGTGGAAGAACTTGACTGGCACACAGAGTCCTGACCTCAACCCCATCCAGCACCTTTGGGATGAACTGGAATGGAGATTGCGATCCAGACCTTCTCATCCAACATCAGTGATTGGCCTCACAAATGCTCTACAGAATGAATGAGCACAAATTCCCACTGAAACTCCAAAATCTTGTGGAAAGGCTTTCAAGAGGAGTGGAAGCTGGAAAGGGGGTTCTAGTCAGGTGTCCATAGGTGTAATGGTCAGGTGTCCAAATACTTTTGTCCACATAGTTACCGAGCATCTAAACTACACTATGCTGCATCCATATAGAACAGCTCCTTGTTTCGGTCTTGCCTTTACATTCCAGGCTCTGTTTCACATCCCTGTGTTGTTTCTCAGTTAAAACAGTCACCAGTGAGTGATTTAGTGTTAAACTCAGTAGAGTGTCATGTACAGAATTAATCTGCTGCAATGTCTAAAGCACAAATACATTTGTGAGCCTGAAATCAGTATCGTTGAATTCACTGGACTTCGTGATAAACTTTAGTTTATTATTAGTTTTTGGAAAGAAAATGTCACGGTTCAAGGACACCTAAGATGGCTGACTGAGTTAGACAAAGGCATGCAAACATTTTGACATATCTGGTCAAATTACAGGTTATGAAGAGAAGGTAATACAACATCTGCATAGAACAAACTCTATATATGGAAACAAAAGAAGCTGAAAAACTAGGACTGATAAGGAGCATCTAAGAAGCTGACTGGGGATCTGAAACTGAATATGATCAATTTATAAAGAAAAAGAGATGAAAAGTTAAGGAGAACCAAGACAATACCTGCAGAACCAAGAAGAATTTCAGAAATCTGCTTTTAAACTGGTCAGATATGCAAAACAAAACCCCCATATGCTGACAAGGGCTTTCAGGAAAATTCAGCTATCGCATAAATAGTGATACACTGGACTATGCAACTCCATTCCATGAACACTTTCTACATGGCGGGGTCATCAGAAGGTAATCCTGAATGTGCTTTTATTGTGTGTCAGCATCTGTTGTAAACAACATAACACATAGATAAAATGTACATTTTGTACTGAAGTGCTGTGATCTGATGATGTTTGGTGAAAGCATATTAAGGATGAGAGTGCATATAGTACATTTACATTTACATTTACGGCATTTGGCTGACGCTCTTATCCAGAGTGACGTACATCAGTGCTTAAGAAGTCCA